>JAJJWW010008588.1:0-21601 GCA_023531295.1 Papaver armeniacum | reverse complement strand
ATGTTGTAATTTCTATAATTGTTCAAGTACTTTTTTATTTATGCACATAGGAAGAATCAAATTTTAAACCAACTAGGAATAACCTAGCTGACCAGGGGTTGAATTCTCTCTACCCAGTTGGCCAGGGTCGAATTCCAAATTAATACGTTAGGGGTTCGAATCTCGTGCTGTCATATCCGGAATACAAAAGAGGCAAGTTTCAATGTTTTTTTTTTGATCTAGTTTTTATAGCGCTTTAGTGGGAGTAAGAATAATTAAGAGCGTCGGAGAGTAAAATTACCCACATGTTTTCACTGCAACTTTGACATTGTAGGTGCAAAATTAATAATCCCAACACTTCTCGAGATGTGTGTATGAGGATTGAATCGCCGCCGTTGATTAGATTCTCCAAGAATTGTTGATGGAAACTGGGGTACCTGCAAAGACAATTCGATGCTAAAGTCAACAAGAGTTCTATGCAAGTAAGTTGTGGAGAAAAGGAATAGAGATTGCAGTATTTGAGTTGGATTTTAGCCTCTATTTATAGGCATAAAACCCTAATTTGGTTCATAATAACCCTAGATTTGAGGTTATCCGAAATAACCGCCTGGATTTGTACTTATCCTTATATATTTGTATCTATCCATGATTATCCATGTTTATCTCGAAAGATCTTTGCATATCTTGACAAGATTTGAGTCTATCTGTGAAGATCCACGTCTATCTTCACAAGATTTGAGTATATCTTGGAAGATCCATATTATCTTCTCAAGATTTGTGTATATCCCCACAATATTTGTATTTATGTTGAAAGATCCATATCTATCTCTACAGGATTTGTAATTATCTTGGTAGATCCTTGTCTATCTTCCAAGATTTGTGTCTATCTCAAAATGACCTCTACCATAAGTCATTTGGGCTTCTATAATAAGCTAGACTGGGCTTTCATAATAAGCCATGTGGGTTTTCATAATAAACCCACCGGTTTCCATAATAAACCGTGTTTAGGCTTCCATTATAAGCCATGTGAGTTTCCATAATAAACCCACCCGTTTCCATAATAAACCGTATTTGGGCTTCCATAAGCTTTGTGGGTTTCCATAATAAACCCACCGGTTTCCATAATAAACCGTATTTGGGCTTCTATAATAAGCCTTGTGGGTTTCCATAATAAACCCACCGGTTTCCATAATAAACCGTATTTTGGCTTCCATAATAAGCCATGTGGGTTTCCATAATAAACCTTATTTTGTCTTTCATAATAAGACATGTGCGATACGCACGTACACTATTTGAATATGGTACAAACATCGCCCCCTCTTAATTCTCAACTTGGTTAAGAGTTAAGAAGATTAAGGCTGCATTCGACGACGACATGTGCATAACTGCACGAATGAATCATGGCACATTGTAGTGCATATCCGGCATGATTTTTCCTGCAAAATATGCTCATGTTAGCTTACCATTCTTAAAAACGCATACGTACCTGAAATTCTTCTTCCTAAATACACAGCTTGCCAAGTCAACATTCGTCCTTGCTCGGCTTTATATGGAATTCCAACAGTAACTTGGCGTTATAAGCCCAAGTACTAAATTCATGAATAACCTTAATACGTGCCTCCATCTCTTTTCTGTGACCAGTTTGAGGTAATGCTAGTGCTTCCCCTTTTTTTTCATGGCCACATGAGATGACGCAAGCACATTTACTCCGTGACCAGCTTGAGATGACGCCATCCCTTCACACAACGATTTTATCGTCTCACAATCAAACTGCTTCCCATTATCGGAAACGATCATCGCCGGCACGCCGTACCTACAAATGATATTCTCCCAGATGAATTTGCGGACATGAACCGCTTCCGTTCTCACCAGTTCCACTGCTTCCACGCACTTTGTGAAATAATCAGTCGCAACCAACAAATACTTGACGCCCCCAGGTGCCGTGGGGAATGGACCTACGATATCCAAACCCCATTTGTTGAATGGCCATGAGCTCATAACTGGATGCATCTCATTTGCCGGTCTCTTTATTAGAGAACCATATAATTGACACGCAATTTTGAGAGTTTGTTTACCCGCTTAATCAGTTGTGCACATTACCACTTTGTGTTATTCAAGTCCAACTGCCAACAACCAGTATTATGGGAGTGTGTCACTTTACTTATATGGGCAACTGTGATTTTGACATGCCAAACGATTTTATTTTGGTTAAGGAACTTGCATATCCGCTGCTGGAGGTTGTTGGTTATCAATCCAGTCTGTCGTTCTTATAAAAAATGGGTCTTGGGACGGTAAGACTATAACTTTAGTAACTTCTAATATAGTTGGCTATAGAAAAACTGTTTTGGATGGGAAGGTCGGCAGATTTATTTTTGACACTTTATACTACATCTTTCCAAGTCAAATTGAAAAAGTGATAGTAACTCTTTTCCAAAAACAAATGGAATACAGAATTGGAGGTCTCCAGGGAGGTAAAGAAATTTTTTTTGAATGGTGATTACTTATGAGTCAGTGACAAAATGCAACTGAAATCCTAGACGTGATTACTTGCGGTTGAATGTTAAGGGTAGTTGTAGACTTGTAGCAGGTAGTACCAATTTCCTTTCCCAAACAATAGTGAAAACACCTTACCTTAAAAATGGTATTGAGTTTTTAGGTTGTTGATACAATTGGTTAAATTTTTTGTCATTTTTATTTTTCAATGACTTTTATAAATAAAAGTATGACTAGGATGGGAAGACATCCTCTAAGTGTATGTCTAAAACTAGAGGTTCACGTAGAGGATGTTTTTTTTTTTTCCACATCTTCCTCACATCAACCGGTTGGAGATGATTTTTTATAAATACGGTTGTGAATCCTACGTGTGATTAGGACTTTTTTCTTCACACACATTCCATTGGAGAGGCTCTTAAAATATATGACTCGTGGTGGCGGAACCAGCGGTGGGCTAAACCTGAGTTTAGCCTCCCCCTAAAATCCCAGAGTAACCATTCATTTTTTTTCTTAAATATATTTCACATTTATTCCTCTAATTTTTAGAGTTTTACCCGTTGAATTTATATAAATCAATTTTTTAGCCCCATTAATACTAAAGTTGGTTCTGCCACCGATTTAAAAATACAATGTATCCAATGTATCCGAAATAATCTTAAATGGGTTAGATATGGAATGACATACAGAAAAGAGACACCGAATTGGGAGAGGAGATTTTTCCGATCTTTGCAAACAAGTTTGCACTTCAAAAGTGTCTCCGGAGGAAGACGACAAAAGATTTCTGATCTCACATCGCCATTAAGATTCACCATATCGATGAAATCAATATAACACAACACGACATAAATTTAAAAAATTTCAGAACCTCCTTAATTCCCATTAAGATTCACCATTGATGCATGCGTTTACCAATTGTTGCTCGGTCACGTTTGGGTCGTGACAGTCGAGTGCTTGAACCCTGAACCTTTTGACGAAATCATTCGGATGTTCGTTATCCCACTGGTACATTCTCCCGAGGTCTGAAAAGGTAACTTGTTCATACACGAAGAAATACTTCCTGTAAAACGCGATGACCATGCTACTCCGGTTGGGAATGCTTTGTTCGGTGGGATGTCAAGTACCATGTATACGCCCTTCCGGTAAGTGATTTTGAAAATTCCCTTAAACGAAGGACGTGATTATATTCATGTTCACCCAAGGATTCCAGGAAACGAGAAACATGTTCGCGTGCATTCCCGGTACCATCATACAGGGTAAATTGAGGGGAAGAGTACCCCCTTGGGAGAGCGATTCTTTGTATTTCGGACGGGTAAGGGGTTGGTGATGATGTACATCGAACTCATCATGCTTGATTCGGTCAAGTAGGAGTTGTTCCAAATCTTCTCTCGTGACGAAATTTGGTGGTTGATTTCTCTCCAACGGGACTCTAGTGCGAGTTTCTTCTTCCGTGGAGGCGTGCCCTACCGAGGTGCCGTCGGGTTGTTGGAGATGTTTCTAGGCGTCTCGGGAGGATGCGACTCACGGGGTAGTCGCTCTGTCGGGGTTTTGAGAAAGGTGAGCACCTCCTTTTGTGTTGAAACCATGTCTGCCTCTCGGCTCGCGAGCGTCTCCGTCGTTCCATCAAATCGGCGATGGTGACGTAAGGGCGACTTCCTCTAGTCCCTCCCAGTCTCTCGTCCCGTCAGGCTGGGTAATGGAGCCTTAGTTGTCGGAGGCGCCATGCCGGGAAGAAGCATTCGGGGTCGCGGTGGCGGCCCTAGCCCCGTGACCGGGGGCGTGACACCCGAAATGATATTCTCGTTGCCGTGATTAGGGTTGTGCGAGAGACGCTAAAGGAGGCGACGGCTGCGCCCCGGTGATAGGCGGTGTTACACTTAAAGGAGTGCATTCGATGTTGCCGTTGTCGCCTGGTGAAGTAACAATGTTATAGGGGAGACGCCAACATCGGGGATGCGTTACGCGTTGATGTTCTCTGCAGCTCTCCGGATCTGAGTTCCACCATGTTGGGATTTGACGTTCGGGAAACGAAATCGGGAGTTGGAGTTGATATTGTAGCCGATAGATCAATCCTCCGCTGTGGTCGCCAATTTTTTATGGGTAAAAATTGTTTCGCGATTTCGGTAATTTCGGGTGAGTGAGAAACCGATTCAAACCCTAAACAAATGTGCTTGCACGTGAGCACTTAATAGGTTCGAGAGATCGATCTCGTACAAGTCCGGCCTAAACCAAGAAATGGCCGTTCCCGGACTTGCTTCGGTCACAAAGTGGAGGAGAAGGGTTGATTTGGAGAGGGAAGCAAAGAAAGGTGTTGAGAGGAGAGTAGTATCTCGACTTGTATCGTAAAGTGAAAGCTTAAGAAGCTTGCAAGAGATGGAAGCTTTTTTGGGAGAGCTTGCAAAGTTGCCTTTTAGAGTGTAAGTGTAGTATATTTCTCCGACCGAGACTTGTTGTCCTGGTGGAAATAGGTAAGACCTATTTATACAAGTCGAGATTGAAACGTACTCGGCCTCATGAAGGAAGAGAGTAAAGGGTGAAATAATGGGAGGAGGTGGTAACCGCATGGTTTAATGGGCGAAAACGTTTTCACCATTATTTCCTCTTTTATTTGACCGCTTTATTCCTTTTCACGCTTTCTTAATGTGAGCGTAGTGTACGCCGCATCTTGTGACCGCAAACCAAAACCCTAAAGAAGCATCCCCGCTTGTGTCGATGTCTCGAGTGTTGGGTGCATCTTTAGTGCAAGTGGAGCTGCTAGTGGCGCGTGTGGCATGTGCGGAATGCCTTGGTAATAGGTTGCACGGTTTGCAAGTTAGGCTACCAGCGTGTGGGTTTGGCATGTGCGGAATGCCTTGGTGGTAGGTTGCACGGTTTGCAAGCTAGGCTACCAGCGTGTATGTGCGGCATGTGCTAATGGCATGTGCGGAATGCCTTGGTGGTAGGTTGCACGGTTTGCAAGTTAGGCTACCCGGCGTGTGTGTTTGGCATGTGCCAATGGCATGTGCGGCCATGTTGACCTAGTTGCAAGTCTTGCAAGCCTAGGGCGCTATGTTTGGCGTGGGCCAAAGGCATAGCGGCTTGCAAGTATGGCTTGCGACACGTGTTGGCATGTGCCAATGGCACGTGCGGCCATGTTGACCTAGTTGCAAGTCTTGCAAGCCTAGGGCGCGATGTTTGGCGTGGGCCAAAGGCATAGCGGCTTGGAAGTATGGCTTGCGACACGTGTTGGCATGTGCCAATGGCACGTGCGGCCATGTTGACCTAGTTTCAAGTCTTGCAAGCCTAGGGCGCGATATTTGGCATGGGCCAAAGGCATAGCGGCTTGGAAGTATGGCTTGCGACACGTGTTGGCATGTGCCAATGGCACGTGCGGCCATGTTGACCTAGTTGCAAGTCTTGCAAGCCTAGGGCGCGATGTTTGGCGTGGGCCAAAGGCATAGCGGCTTGGAAATATGGCTTGCGGCACGTGTTGGCATGTGCCAATGGCACATGCGGCCATGTTGACCTAGTTGCAAGTCTTGCAAACCTAGGGCGCTATGTTGGGCGTGGGCCAAAGTCATAGCGACTTGGAAATATGGCTTGCGACACGTTTTGGCATGTGCCAATGGCACGTGTGGCCATGTTGACCTAGTTGCAAGTCTTGCAAGCCTAGGGCGTGATGTTTGGCGTGGGCCAAAGGCATAGCGGCTTGGAAATATGGCTTGCGGCATGTGTTGGCATGTGCCAATGGCACATGCGGCCATGTTGACCTAGTTGCAAGTCTTGCAAACCTAGGGCGCTATGTTGGGCGTGGGCCAAAGTCATAGCGACTTGGAAATATGGCTTGCGACACGTTTTGGCATGTGCCAATGGCACGTGCGGCCATGTTGACCTAGTTGCAAGTCTTGCAAGCCTAGGGTGCGATGTTTGGCGTGGGCCAAAGGCATAGCGGCTTGGAAATATGGCTTGCGGCATGTGTTGGCATGTGCCAATGGCACATGCGGCCATGTTGACCTAGTTGCAAGTCTTGCAAACCTAGGGCGCTATGTTGGGCGTGGGCCAAAGTCATAGCGACTTGGAAATATGGCTTACGACACGTTTTGGCATGTGCCAATGGCACGTGCGGCCATGTTGACCTAGTTGCAAGTCTTGCAAACCTAGGGGCGCTATGTTGGGCGTGGGCCAAAGGCATAGCGGCTCGGAAATATGGCTTGCGACACGTTTTGGCATGTGCCAATGGCACGTGCGGCCATGTTGACCTAGTTGCAAGTCTTGCAAGCCTAGGGCGCTATGTTGTGCGGGGGCCAAAGGCATAGCGGCTTAGAAATATGGCTTGCGACACGTTTTGGCATGTGCCAATGGCACGTGCGGCCATGTTGACCTAGTTACAAGTCTTGCAAGCCTAGGGCGCTATGTTGGGCGTGGGCCAAAGGCATAGCGGCTTAGAAATATGGCTTGCGGCATGTGTTGGCATGTGCCAATGGCACATGCGGCCATGTTGACCTAGTTGCAAGTCTTGCAAGCCTAGGGCGCTATGTTGGGCGTGGGCCAAAGGCATAGCGGCTTAGAAACATGGCTTGCGGCACGTGTTGGCATGTGCCAATGGCACGTGCGGCCATGTTGACCTAGTTGCAAGTCTTGCAAACCTAGGGCGCGATGTTTGGCGTGGGCCAAAGGCATAGCGACTTGGAGATTTGGCATTGTTGCCATGGTGCGCGTGGTGCGGCTTGGTTTGGAATTGTTGCCATGGTGCGCGGGTGCGGCTTGATTTGGCATTGTTGCCATGGTGCGCGATATGCGCTTAGTTTGGCATTGTTGCCATGGTGCGCGGGTGCGGCTTGATTTGGCATTGTTGCCATGGTGCGCGGGTGCGGCTTGGTTTGGCATTGTTGCCATGGTGCGCAAAGTATGCGGCTTGGTTTGGCATTGTTGCCATGGTGCGCGATATGCGGCTTGGTTTGGCATTGTTGCCATGGTGCGCACAGATGCGGCTTGGTTTGGCATTGTTGCCATGGTGCGCAAAGATGCGGCTTGGTTTGGCATTCTTTGCCATGGTGCGCGGGGGTGCGGCTTGGTTTTGGAATTAGGGTTCATGTTGAAAATCCTAATCTGGTATTTTGAAAAAATACCCCTATTAATTATTTACACCCGAGTTAAATGCTCTTAGTTAATGTGTTGCGGGTAACACTAGGTCATGGGGTTTTACGATTTTACCCTTGTCTAAAAACCACCATCAACAGCAGCGTCTAACGCCGAATAGTACAGCGTCCAAATGAACGCCGAACCGAGGGGCGTTTGACTTGGTCAGCTAGGTTGAAAACGCTGAACTGTTCGGCGTCCCAAAATCGTGTTTTCTCAGCGCAGAAGCCCCTTCTTCCTCAGTTCTTCCCAATTCATTTTCTTTCTCAAACACACCCGCAAATGCACTTCGTAGATCAGTGATTCTAGGCGTTTGTTTCTCAATTCCTTCCGTGGGTTTGTACTCCATCAATTTCTTGATCGTTTGAGAGTATTTTCATTCAATTCCGTCCACGAAATTGATTGAGTTAAGGATTTAAAATTTTAGGTTTTTTTTTCTTGATTTTTGATTATGATAAAAATTTGATGAAATTGATGATTGATAGTTGATATAATGCATGATTTAGATGATATGTTTACCTGATTTAAATGATATGTGATTGAAATTGATTTTTTTGAATTGTTAGGGTTTAATTTGATTATTTGAAGGGTTGTGCATTCCATGTTTTGATTGATTTTTAGAATTGTGGGTTAATGATAATTTAGTTTTGATTGGTGAAAATCAGCAAAACAAGTATTTGTTTATGATTGCTTGTTTTTATGGAAGTGTGAAAAATTATGAGTTCATTCCATGCTTATTTGTATGATGAACTAATAATGATAATTTAGTTTTGTATGGATGAAAATGAATAATAATGATAATTTAGTTTGTATGGATGAATTGATAATGATCATTTAGTTTGTATGGATGAAAATGAATGACAATGATAATGATATTTTTTTTCATGTAGTATGGATGAAATGCTAGATGGAAAGCACAAAGAGAGGTCAAATATGAAAAAGAGGAACAGTATCTAAGGAAGAACATGGAAAGCTCTTCAATCTTGGCACAAACGCAACAAAGAGAATCGGAAATGAAGATCCTACGACAACCCTTGGATGAATTACAAGAATGTGAGAGACCCATCTACAAAATATGGAAGAACGAGATTTTAGCCCGTTATGGTTTGGACCTTATCCCCTAAACTAAAGTGGTATGGGATTTTAAGTTATTTAGAAGTAGGATTTCAATTTCAATGTAGTTTTTTATGTTTTAAGTTATTTAGAAGTAGGATTTCAATTTCAATGTAGTTTTTTATGTTTTAAGTTATTTAGAAGTAGGATTTCAATTTCAATGTACTTTTTAGTTTCTTCAAAAAACATTGTATCTTTGTTTTGTAATGTAATGGAAGATTACAAATTCTCAAACGGCTACATTTACTTTGATAAATTTCCAAATTTTGAAACCCAAATTTTGAAACAAAATACGATTGAAACAAATTGCCAAACATGTAGAAATGGAATTTGGAAAAAAATAGCCGTTGGTTAAAAAATAGGGTCAAGCGCTGGATGGAGCAACGTTGAATCCGAACGCCGAATGGAACAGCGTCCATCCTAGCGCCTAACTATTCGGCGTTATTCTCTGGAATATTCGTAGAACGCCGAACCATCCAAATAGTTTGCATCACTTTTTGAGCGCCGCATCATTCAGCGTTTCAATCTCGCCGATAGTGCGGCTCAGAGCAAATGCTAGGAGAGAGAAGTAGCCAGATTGAGTGTTAACTTTTTTCCCACACTTTTTTCATGATTTGCAACACTTTTTGGCCAATCTAGCAATCCAATCTAGCCCATAGGACTTAGCCTAAAAGAATTTTATTTTGATGAAAAATAATTTATGATGATGGAGATCCATTTAAATACAAAGTCAAGGAACCTAGTTAAGTCAGTTTTTCCGGATGACAGTTTGTTAATTTTCAACGGCTAATCTTTACCATAGTAGATAGTAGTATTATACGTCTCAGAATATGTTTATTTCGGGAGGAACATAGATCTTTGTAAGAGAAATATATCTTCTAAAAATCAATTTCAAATCCGCCACCATTAAAGTTTTATTAAGAAAAATATCGGTCAAATTGTGGGATAGTGTGAGGTAAGAGTGTATGATCATTCCATCGTATAAATACTCTGAGCAGTTCTAAACAGACTGCCCATACAAATAATGCTAAAATAATAAACAAGTACACATAATTTCTACTACATCCATAACATTTAGTCTAAGACTCACAATTCCATCAAAAGGTTCATTTTTTTTTTTGCTATTCGGGGATTAGCTTGGGTTTTTGTTTTTGAGTTATTCCTGTGCTGTACAGGTACAAATAATGCTAAAACCGTATACTGGGCCGTATTCGAATGTTATGGGACCCATCAACAAGGCATTTTGTATGAGAGGCGCTTTTGTTTTGGCATTGCTTAATCGATCTACTTAAATGAGCATCATGCTTAATTTGGGCGGTGAGTTTAAGTGTGGTGGCCTATGACACCCCTACTAGTAAACTCTGATAAGTGGCATAAGCGTGCCCAACTCACTAATGTACGTTGTAGAGTTTTAGGCTGAGTTTGGTAATGTTTATTTTTTTTCAAAGCACTTTTAAAACATATATATATTAATAAATTTTGAAGTTAGTGTTTGGTAAAAAAAAAAAAAACTAAAGTACTTTTATCCAAAGGACTTCCCAAATTCCTCAATTTTTAAAAGTTGGGGAGGAGGAGCTTTTAAAAGCTACAAAAGCATAAGTTGTGGTCCCACATAAATTTAATGCTTGATTTATTTTTTTTATCCCTACTTTATTTTATAAATGACAAAAGTTACCATTAAATTTATATACAATCATTTTTTTACTATTTTTAATATTGCATTCTTTAAATATTATTATTTTTTATTATTTCGATTGATTTTATATACCATTTATTTAATTTGTCAACAGTAGAAATAAAAATAAATATTAAATAATTACTTAATTTTGGTTTCATTTTTTGCTTGAATAATTACTTAATTTGTCAACAGTAAAAATAAAAATAAAAACAAATATTAAAAGTGGTAATTAGTATGAACATATAATTTCTTAACAATCATAATGATAGTGGTAATTAGTATGAACATTAATATTATATAGTAAAAAAATTAATTATTTTTAAACCCAATAAAATTGAATAAAACTACCATGAGTGATATGTCTGTTTTTGTCATTTGTTACAACAACAATGGTTGAATCTGAAATTTTATCAAACATATTTTTATTGTTTTTTTAATCGGCTTCAACTTTAATTAATATTTTACCAAACGTCTAACTGCTTTTTTCTCACAAGACAAAGACAAAGAACGCACAAATTAAAAGTGCTTTTACAAAAGTCACGAATAATACCAAACTAAGCCTTAATTTTGGAAGGCGGAAAATGCCAACTTTTTTGTTTGTTGTTCAAGTGAAGTTGTCACACATTGTTCTCGTGTTCAAATTGTAGGTGTGAATAATCCACAGATACAGGTGGAGCAATCCTAGGCAATGATGTATCGATAGTAGCTGAAGTATGAAGCACCGAAGCACTCTTATCCAAGTTTGGCGCGAGAAAAGAGATGCCCGTGAAGTCGATACGTGTAAAGGTAAAATCCTGATGTGATGCTTATAGGGTACGAGAGTAATAAATGCTCTGACAAAGTCGGTGAAAGGATAAGAAGGATCTGGTCAAAGTAAGACTCGGGCTGAGAGTATCAAGGACGACATCGTCCATACTCACTAAGTAATCAAAATCGGGTGGAAGGACATCGGGAGAAGATATCACTAGGCTCGACCCAACATCTCGGAAAAGACATCACCCATCGCCCAAGAAGGATATCAAGAAATATGTACCACGATTCACACTGTAACTTGGATGTATCATCACTTGTAGCTATAAATAGAGAGCCATGTAGAGAGCTAAGGACCAGGTAATCAGTGAGACAGGAGAGAACACCAAGAGATTGAGAGTGAGAATTGAGCACTTGTTAGTAAGATACATCCTTTGTAACCTTGAATCGAGTAATAAGATCATCCCTTTACCCCCGTGGACGTAGGTAATCATACTGAACCACGTATATCTTGTGTTCTTGTGCATCTCTTGCCTGTTTACTTCAATGTGTGTGTGTTTGTGATTCTTTGGGTGTAGTAGTAGGATTTTCCACATCTACATTCAGGCGCCGACTAAGGGGATCACCATGTAACGTCTTTTGATACATAAAAACCATTAAAGAGAGATTCAAAAGCTCCTAAAACATCTTTGGATGATAGTTGACGCTAAGTGAAAAACTCTTGTGGTTAAAGCATATGAATTGATAGATGAGTCTTTTAAGGCGATCTTTTCTCTGATACACTAGTTTTTTACATTCGTTTTTGTCAAACCTTTGTTTAGCTCACAGAGTCTTCATCTCTGATTGAGTCGAAAAAACTCTGTTTACAGGCCGAACCATCATACTCTTGTCTCATGTTAAGAAAAAATCTCCTTACCTTAGGATTTCTAGTCAAAGAAACTTGTGATTTGTTTTGGAAAACATTTTCTTTACGTTAGAATTCATGAAATAATTATGAGCAGGGTCTTAGGTTTGAGTTATGGTTGATTGTGTTTCCTTTTATGACTGAGACGAGCTGCTAGAAAGATTCAAAAAGCTCCCAAAAGTATCATCTTAGATGCACGGTAGAAGCTAGAATGAAGCTTCATCTCGCTAGTCAGTTCTCGCCGTAAGTAACTAAAGATAACCATAGCACCGACGAAACCCACTCAAAATCATTGAGTTAGGGTTACCAAAACTATGGCTAGAAAGGATATGGTAAGCACTTCGGTGACAGTCTCATCCTAATCCCATAACAAGAGCCTTAAAGTGTACTTAGAAAGCCAAAAGAATCCCAACGTAAAACTATCCTTGCGGAGTTCCGAGGAAAGGATCGAGAAATTTTGTTTTAGCAACTGACGTAGTTGAGACACCGGCAGAACGATTGGCGGCAGTCATCAGTACAAACCCTGGACAAGAAAGAGATTTTCTGATCAGACATACAGATGATTAATGATTTCTGGCGTAAGTAATGTTAGGAAAAAGGATGATTAATGCAATGGAAAAGTACCAAAAACGACGTGACAAAACAGCATTTCAAAAAACTATCCTATTAGTCAAAACTACCTATTTTGATGATCTCAGCATGTCAAAGTAAAAGGAATCGTAATTGGATGATCTTTTTCTTCTCTGAATAACAGAACTGTTGTACTTCATCCTTAACCTTTTCGAAAACAGTTCAAAGTGAAGTACTGCCTATTTTATTGACGTAGGTAGGGACGGGCGAGCCGAAGGATACAAACCATAACCGTAGCAGGAACTAGCGCGCAGGAAGGGATGACAGATTTTCGACAAAGAAATGTCCGACAAGACCAGCAAGAGGAGTCCTGTGCACCAGGTGAGGTATGGCAACTGTCAACGAAGAAGTCGACCTTGGCCGAGACGATGATCTTTCTCCAAGAGGATTACGGATCAACCCGGGCCAATTGAGACCAGGGGACATGGTAGATGGAATGACTGCATCGGACACAAAGGACGATGAGGAAGCGCAAATGATGCGAGAGTACCGCAGGCGAGCAAGGTAACGTGCGGAATATCGATATGCCCGGGATCAAGAAGGAGAGAGGCTTAGAAAAGTGCGTTTGGAAATGGGCAACACCACCAGAGAAATCCCACCAGTTGCAGCCCCCCCCCCCGATCGCCCCTCCCATAGATCGGCTATGCCACCAAACATGGTAGGAAACCATGTAGATGGTAATTCCAGCCATGAGAGCACTGACCCGACGTTGATAACAATTCTGGCAAACCAGATAAGGCAGGAAGACTTGATGATGGAATTGCAGAGAAGAAATTTTGCTCTAGAACATGAAAACTATCGACTTCGGAACCAGAGATCTGGGTCACGAGGATCATCGAGCCGAGGAGCCTCCAGTAACCACACCCGATCAATACGTACTCGAACTCCACCTCCTGGCCGAGAACGTGTACCCAACCCTAGCAGTACAATAAGTGGATATGGTCCTCCCGAGAGCTCCTCGACTGATGCTGAAGTGCAAAATGGGAGACCCGACGCGACAACTAAGGCTAAGCTCAAACAGCTTGAGCAGATGGTCAAAAAGTTGGTTGGGGATGGCGAGGACGATAAGTTGGTAGAAGTGATCAGTGAAGCACAAAAAAACTCCATTCACCAAGGAGCTTGAACGAATTCCATTCCCTCCAAAGTGTGCACTTCCTACCTTCCCATCCATATTTGACGGCACCGGCGACGCAGTCTCTACTACAGTGGAAGAACTATGATGTGGTCATGTGCAAGTTTTTCCCAGCAAGTTTGGAAGGCGAGGCGAAGAACTGGTTCTATACCTTGTTTAATGAGTCCACAGGCAATTACAGCATTCTAGTGAAAATATTTCTTGAAACCTATATGCATAACATCATTGCTCGGCCAATGGTGAATAAGCTATTCACGCTGGCACGAAGATTCAGGGAACCCTTCAGAAAAATTCATTTGGAAAGTTTGACCCCATCTGGATAGCAATGTACACCGAAAAACCACAAGCATTGATGGAAATGAGGATATGCAGGAACATTACATCGCATTAGAAGAGATACAAGAGGGAGCGCAGGATAGAGGAGTACAAGAGGCCAGTGTTGCGGTAGAGGCTGCTCCTCAAGAAGACTCAAAGCGATGAGAAAAAAGATCGATGGCGCCACAGCAAGGCTCGGGCAAAAAGGAATGAGTGGAGAAAGGAAAGAAACCTCGTCATGAACCAAGAACTTACACTCCTCTAAATGCACCCTTGTAAGAAATATTCAAGGAGGTAGATAAGAGAAACGACATCAGATACGCGAAGACTAGGGGAATACAATTTGATGAGACAAGAAATCATCCCGAGTTTTTTCATTACCATCAGTATCGAGGCCACTCGACTAACAATTGTCGAGAGGTGAAAGATATTGTACAAAATCTGATCCGAGATGGGTACTTGCGACACTTTGTTAAAATAGTGCCGACGCCTACTCAGCCCGACGCCCCTGTACACCAAGTAAGGATCGATCACGGAACCCAGTTCGCCTGCAATACCATCTCACACTCGGCAACTCAAGGGTTCGATTTAGGAACCTGCATTACTTCAAGAATTCATAAGAGAGATCGAGCGGGAAAGGAGATCTTCAGTGTAGCAAAAACTTTACCTAAGGAACCTTGGATGATGCATCTGATCACCTTCTCAGCAAAAGACTTCCCGTCGAATGGCCAGGCACATGGAGATCCCCTAGTGATCACCTTACTCATTGAGGAATGGGGGGTCAAGAGAATTCTGATGGAAAGTGGGAGCTCAGTCGAAGTCCTCTTCTACGTCACGTTTAAAATAATCTATGCTTATCCTATACCTAAATAAGGAGGGTGGAATGATAAGACCACGTTTTATGGAACATGTCAACAGTTTTGACCCTCTGCGTCACTCAGGCATATTTGGCATATATGATCCTTTATACGGGTCAAGTTCGATATGTTTTGTTCGTTCATGAAAAACAAGATTGTCCGCTATGTGTAAAGTGGCTTTACTATCACACAAAACTGACATAGGTTCAGGATGTGGTACACCTAAATCATTGAGAAGATACTTTAACCATTGAAGTTCTCACGAAAGAGTAGCCAAAGCACGATATTCTGCTTCTGCGGAAGAACAGGCAATAGTTGGTTGTTTCTTAGATTTCCATGAGATAGGGATGGAGCCAAGGAGAGTATAATATCCAGACGTGGAACGTCGAGAGGTATTACATCCCTCCCAATTGCAATCACTAAAACCAGTGATATGTAGACTGCTAGAAGCAGGGAGAAAAAGACCCTTGTCAATAGATCCTTTAAGATAACGAAGGAAACGATTGGCCGTATCCATATGAGTCGTGTGTAGTGATTGCATAAATTAACTAAGATTATTAACGGCATAAGAAATATCGGGACAAGTTACCGTAAGATAAAGTAAACGTCCAATAAGACGGCGATATGGTGTAGGATCAGAAAGAGGGCTTCCATCAGTGGGACGAAGTTTAAGTTGTTGTTCCATTGGGAAGGATGATACCCTAGCACCTGTCATTCCTGTATCTTTAATTATATCAAGTATGTATTTACGTTGACATAAGAAAATCTCTTTTTGGGGATCGAGATACTTCTATTCCTAAGAAATATTTGAGGTTTCCTAGGTCTTTGATAGAGAATGATCGCTCAAGAAATTTCTTTAAGTCGGTGATGGCAACATCATCATTTCCAGTAATGATTATGTCATCAACATAAACTAAAAGATAGATACGAGTAGTACCTTGGGAGTATATAAAAAAAGTGTAAAGCTAGGAAATGATGATGTTGCCATCAGCCCTTGATTGAGTAAAGCCACGTTTAAGTAAGTTAGAAGAAAATTTCTCAAACCATTGGCGCAATGCTTGTTTTAGCCCATATAATGGCTTATCTAATTTACAGACTCTAGTCTCCCCCTTTTTGGAGAAACCCGGTGGAATTTTTGGTGAAGCTTTTTCCCATCACGAAAATGCCCCTCCGGAATATTTTTTTTTCTCTAAAAGTTTCGTAAAAAAGGAAATATACAGAGGTTAGGTCTGTAAAATGTTGACGTAACGACTCCAGGATCGAATCCCGCCGTCCCCATTTTCGCTTTTGTTTTTTTACTTCACCTCTTTCTTCTTTCATATCTCCAGAAAAGCAAAACTTCTTCGCTCAAACTGGGGAGTTCATCCATGAAAGTCTCTTCATTGTTCTCCTCGATTAACTATGAAGTTGAGAATAAAAACCCATCAAAACATCCGTGTTCTTCGTTCTCCTCGATTAACTTAACATATCACCAAAACAAAAATACAACAGAACGAAGATTTGGGTTTTTTCCCCTTGCCAATCATCCATGACAAAGGTGGTAGCAGATGAACAAGATAAAACGACGAGACTTCCCAAGTAAGTGAACATGATCTACGGCCAATTTGTGGCTGAATACTTTTTTTTGATTGTTTAATTTCAAATTCTAGGGTTAGTTTAGGGCCAATTTGTTGCTGAAAATTTCTTTTGATTGTTTCATTTCAAATTATAGGGTTAGTTTAGGGCTAATTTGTCTCTGAAAGTTTCTTTTGATTGGGTAATTTCAAATTCTAGGGTCAGTTTATGGGTAATTGTTGAAGATGCTAATTTTCTTCCTTCTTTGTTGTTTACACGTTCAATTACAATATGGATTAGTCATTGTTACGCTCAATAGCTCTGCTATTTGTGATATGAAGTTAATTACCCTCAAACAGTTATGGGTTTCATAAAAGCAGAGAGAAAATTTGGTCTATAATATACGTTATATCAAAGACCGGATTAGAATTCAAAGCAACAATGAAATGGATAAGAAAACTATCCTATGAAACCACTATCAATATTTCAATAACCTCTGCTTCCATTCCACTAATAGTATATGATTACCTCTACTTGACTATCACAGAAGATTACATTGCCTTACCAATATGTAAATCCATGATGAACTTTTTCGTAATTTTAGGCGATCACTCATCTTCATATCGGTCGTGTTTTCTACAGTTAATGCTTAACAACAGATGCAATATTTATATGATATACTTTATGAAAAATTTCTTGATACTGCGGAACAGAGACTTGGACCGGTTCATTTTTGATGAAAAATGCAAAATTGCTTACACTGTGAGTCTAAAACAGTTTGAAGTTGATTGAGCATTTGGATTCTTCCAAGAGAATGTGCATACTGAAAAGAAATAATATCTTAAGGAAGTACAAATTGCTCCAGCTTGGACCCAACTTGCTTATTCAGTTAGGTGAGGCGAGCTTAAGTGGTGGGACTAAAAGTAAGAGGAAACAGTCTTGGCTCTGAAAGAAAGTGGGATAATTCATACCTAGATAATGAGTTTAATATCTTGCTTACAAATTAGTTTTTATTTTTAATGATTTTTATTAAAGTTTTTGATCATATTTTTTTTTGGTTTTTGATTTTAATTTCAGTTTGTAAGAAGATCCAGTAGCTAACAATGACTCCTGCCTTTAAAGGTAATTTTATAATATTTTCGGATTTTTGATAGTTTGGTAGTTTGGGTTTTGAGTTGTATCTTGAGTTTACAATATAATAAAGTTATGAATTACCTTTAGATGCAATATGAAATCTATAGTGTGGTGGATTTAGATTGTTTCTTAGTAACATTTAATACGCCCTAATCAGTTCAATTTTATCATTTTTTGGATTGCAAACTGATATCACAATTCTGTGTTTGATGTATTTATTCGATTTCAAAATCCAAGTTACACATATATTATTGTTAGACATGTTTGCACATCTATTTGAAAGATGCTTTTTATACAATTTATATGTGCAATAGGGGATTGCTTGGTTATGTTATAAACATTTTGGGGAGGATGACAGGACCTATGTATAACAAAAAATAGATTCAGTGAATTTCAGCTAACTACACAAAATTAGAAGTGGCAAACAAGTAACAGTTTGTGTCAGTTTGTGTCTAAAGAGTAAATCTTAGAACTAAAATGCAGGTGTGCGGCATCATAGTAGCTCTATAATCTGAACAGATAGAAGCATTGAGCAATGCCTCAAATTATAAAGTGGTATTACTTACTCGCGCTATCATGGTATTTTGGTTATCTGCAGATATGTGACTCTCTGCTATTTAGTGTTAGTTTCTCACTACTTCTTTTCCTTGATTATACTTCTAACTTGCACTGATGTTGTCAGTCTTGATATTTATTCATAGTGTCTTTTGGAAATGAGCTCATAGCAGACCGTGAAGGTATCCAAGATGGGATGACTATGCTGCCACATTCAAGATGAAAATGAATGGCAGCATGCATTGAGAGTACCAGATTGGCATCGATATGAACTTAAAAAGGAGAAAGAATATCTCTTTGCAATTCTTGTTATCTTTTAGATGCCCTGTATATAGTTATTGATATAAATGTCACCTACTTGCACTATTTGAACTGATGTCAGACCTTTGGGTGTGTGAAAGGAACATGGTAGAACATGGTTAATTTTCTTTTATGTTCCTTTTCACTTGGACTAGAAAAATATCTGGAATAAATAGTTTAAAGTTTTGTTTTAATGGATTGGCAGGCGCATCGCCCATGCATGTTATACTAGTAAACTCTAAATAAAATAATTAAATACTTAAAATATAATAAAATACCTAAATAACTATATTATCTCTAATAATAAATAATTTATGCTTATCCAATGCTTTGTGCCTCCATTGGATTTGTGTGCTCGTTGCGCCCTTCACTTACTAGCCAGGGTGGCTTCCACAATCTTGAGAGACTTGACCCGTATAAATGATCATATATGACAAATATGCCTGAGTGACGCAGCGGGTCAACACCGTTGATATGTTCCATAAAACGTGGTCTTATCACTCTATTTTAATAATCCATTATTTTCAAAGCAGCATGGACTTGAAGACTACGGTGATCTTCCTCCTAATTTTAACTCCAGCTTGCGGCCAGGTAAAGCCCAATCTACATTCACAGGGTTTCCTTGGTTTGCTGCTGTGGAAACCCTACTTGCGTAGCATAGTGGCATCTTAGAAGTACCTTGCTTGCTTCTTTCTGTCATGTTTGACATCTTTGAGACTACTAAAGTATTAAATTTTCTTCCTTTTTGAACATATCTTGGGACATGCTTCTGTGACACTTGAATCACTAACACAGTGACTTGTGCGCATATATGGTATAAATATGATAAGATGTTACTTCATGATGAAGCTGGTTAATTTCTTTTTTAAGATTTTTATACACAAGTTTTGTTCACTACTCTTGAAATTTAACAGAAACGAAGAGATTTTTGCAACCATTTTACAAGATCATTTTGCTTCAAAGTGGAATCTTTATTTTTTTTGCACACGTTAATACAAATATCTCTTGATTATATAATTTCATTTGTCAATTTTCGGTGTCGTAATTGAGTTTAATGGGAATTGTGTTCTAACAAATTTCATATATTCATGTATCTAACTAAAATCCATATTTAAATAGTATTTATGTTTACCTAGGTACATTTTTGTGATGTTTGTGATTTCTATGCATATGAATGTATTTTTCTTAAGTATACGAAGAGTTCAAGAATCAATCAAGTCGTATTCAACAAAGAAGGATGGATGTATTTATTATAATTGATTAACGCACAACCTATGATATTTCAATTATAAAGATAAACAATATAATGCGGAAAAAGAAATAACACAGACACCAGAAGTTTTGTTAAAGAGGAAACCACAAGTGCAGAAAACACCGGGACCTAGTCCATATTGAACACCAAATTGTATTAAGCAAACATAGACACTAGCCTACTACCAATTAACTTTGGACAGGAATGTAGTTTATCCTGGAATTCAGCTCCATTTCACTACTAAACCAATGCAATGAAAATCCATCATTTCGGAGGGAATTGGATTCCAAGGAATCAAAAAATTTAGATACATAGAGTTGGTTTGTGATGTTTGGTTCAAGGAATTACCCGCATTTTTCCGGAATGTGATTACCAAGAATTCAATTCCTTGAACCAAACATGTTGTATATTTATCATCCCATGTACAAATATTTTTTCATTGCGAATTTGTTATCACCCTATTTGCTCTCCAAAATGTATTTTTGCTTTTAAATGGGTCTAAAATCCTACCTGTCATTCAAGAAAAAATATTTTCATCCTTTGTTAGAGATGCTTTTATGGATCATTCCCCATAAAAACACTTTATACGAACACTTTTTGTGTATAAAAACACTTTATACGAACTTGTAATAGATGTGTGGCAACATATGTTGGTTAAGGAATAGACCCATTATTTATAGATGTGTGGCAACATAGTGAGGCAATAGACCCACTTTCTTGTAGTATAACTAAATTTTAGGACACAAATTCTTGGTTAAGGAATTCCATATCTAACTCGTCTGAGCTATGCTATCTCAACCAAAGAAATTGGACTTATCAGAATCTGTTTATTACGAATCTTCCAACTCAACCAATTTGACATGAAATATGCCACCAAAATTATTAGTATATCTCCATAATAACTAATGATATTGGTAGTGCCCTTTTTCATGATCCATGCACTATTTTATTTCGTGAGCTATCAAAACAAATAAGATTGCGTGATCGTTTGCAATTATATATACTCAGTTTTAGCGCAATCGATCGTAACATGAGTCTAGAATTTGGAAAAAAAAAAATCATATTCAAATTCCTTAGCGCATTTAATAAATCAACAATTACAAAGGTTGGAGAAATATAAGATGTTAGAGAAAACTGTGTCGTCTGGTATTGAAAACGAGGATTCGAGATGGTCCTGAAACCAATCATATACGCTGGAAAAATTGAATCCTTAAGCAACACAATCTCAAATCAGTTAGGGGAGAACTCTGTATATGGTCAAACGTATATTGAACCCATTGTTGACCCTTCTTGCTATTCGTATGGATTAAGAGGAGGTACATGCGCGCTACTGGGTTGGTTGGAGTTAGATCATGATACATAGTGTGGTGTGAGTAGTTGCTACAAGTGCACTTGTATATGGCAGTGGCCACTAGAGATGAAGAGAGTCATTGTTATTCATAAAAAAAAAATTCTGTTTTATATCTTTCTTGATTTTCTGCTTTTGCTTGTAACACATGTAGGATTATTATTGGTGTCATTTAGTTGTTTCACGCAATTAGCTAAGTTTTTTTTTTTTGCTTATACTAGCAATTAGCTCACCACATTTGAAATGAGTTTTCTCGTGTTTTTGGTTTCACTGAAAAGATTAATAAGTGTGAGACGGTAAGTTAAGTTCGGAATGAAAGACCGCAAAAGTCGAGATCCGTTGTAATTTCTTCTGGGTTTTGTGCGGGTACTTTCTTGTTTATGCATGCCGTTTCAGGTGCTTGCACGTGCTGCATCGAAATGAGTTTTCCCTTGTTTTTGGCTTTATTGACAAAATAGGCGGTAAATTAAGTTCGGAATGAAAAACTGCAAA
>JAJJWW010008587.1:0-41146 GCA_023531295.1 Papaver armeniacum | reverse complement strand
GAGAAGATACAAAGTTTATCTATTTTTAATCCATATGTATTGATAGTTTTTCACTAAAATTGACAAAGGGGGACATTGTTAGAGCATTGCTCGGTCGAACTCGCATGCATTGCTATCTCAAGCATGTTTGTCAATATTAGTGATCAAAACTATATGTCTTGATTTCTAGTTTACTTATGACTAAGTCTCGGTCTAGGATAGTTAAGTTTAGCTGATCTCCAGACTCCATGGCGATCATCTTACGAAGACGAACAACTACTCGAGAAACAAGTGGAACTTCATCCGACTAAAAGGTATGTGGAGACTTGAACTTATCTATCACTCAAAAGTCTACTCTATCTCCTACTCTTGAGACAATAGTCGTATAAGTATGATAGTTTACAAACATACACATTTTCTATTTTGAGCCGAGTTTGCTACCTCTCTTTCTCGAAATATGTGTTGGTAAGCTTTAGCTTTAACCATTTTCATCTTTACCCATGACGAAAGTCATGATGATTTTCTCAATCTTGAAAATAGCTTTGATGACGATAGTTATGAATAACGATTGTTATAACATTATAGAAAGAATGTTTAATGATTTAAATGTAGAGTTGAGATTACCATCTATGGATAGAAGCATATATAGTGTGTTTGCACATTAGTGTATAAATCCATGTGCCGAAAAACCAAGTGCGTGTATATGTGTGCATGCGGTATTGGTGAAGGAAGACGGGTTAGGTGCGCGTTGATACGTATTGATCTTTTTACCTTGGTGATTATTATTATAGAGGCGAATTCAGAATAATAATAGACGAAAACTAGAAAACAGAACACACTAGAAACCCAGTTGAAGAAATATATCTTCTCTAGATTATGAACAAGAAAACTATTAAAATTCTCTTTGTTACGCTCACAATCTATCTAAAGCAATGGATCAACCTTAAAGCTGTTTACTAAGCTTTCTTTGCAATAATCAATTGCCTCACAAACTTCTCTCTCTGATCTAAGTGTGTACGTATTACAAACCACACTCAGATCGTAGAGAGAAGATTGTGAGGTAAATCATTATTGCAAAGCAAGCTTTTAGTAAAACAAATTAAGATCCCACTGTTTAGAGATTGTGAAATAAAAGAGAATTTTGTTTTTGTTAAGCATTTCTCGTTCAAACTCACATGCGTTGCTATCTCAAGCATGTTTGTCAACGTAAGTGATCAAAACTATAAGTCGTATTCTAGCCTACATAGCTAAAGGTTTCGGACTATGATAGAAAGTGTAGTTGAGCTCAAGAACTCCATGGCAATCATCATACAAGACGAAGGACTACTCGAGGAACCGGTAGAACTTCATCGACTAAAAGGTATGTGGAGACTTGAACTTATCTCACACTCAAAAGTCTATTTACTCTATCTCTTATTCTTTGAGACAAAATTCGTTTTAATATATAGACTTTCATTATACACATTTGTTATTTCGAGCCGAGCTTATCTCGTCTATCTATTTCTCAAATATGTGTTGGTAAAAGCTTTCCTGTAGCCAAATTCATCTTTGCCTAGTGACTTATGTCATGTTATGTTTCAATCTCTTTGGAAATTGCTCTGACGAAAAATGGTCTGTGAATAACGGCTATATAATGTTCTCTGAGAATATTTCAATGATTGAAATGAGAATTTAGACTATATAACCATTTGTGGATATAAGCATTGTTATGGAAACACATATATGTATAAGTCATTTTCCTTGAACCGAAGTCTGCGAACTTTGTTGATCAAGAGAACCGGATAAGTGCGTGAGCTCGATGTCCTTGGCGGCGGAAGTTCTCGACCGAGAATTTCTGGAGTTTGAGAACTCCATCCGGGGAACTTAAGTCCGCGAACTTGAGTAGGTTATGTCTAAAAACGATTGTTATTGAACTCATCTTTATTTGACTAAGGAATGCTTTTGCAAACCGTGGCTATAAAGTTCATGAACCGATTCGAGTGAATCAAATCTTTTTGCTTCGATTGTGTCTTGTGTAGTTACATAAAGATCTAAGCAATTGAACAACTCTCTAACTAGTTCATTTGAGTCATTTGGACTAGTTATGGTGAAGAAGAATATGGTTGATATGAGAGTGATCATATGGTAACCATTTGGTTGACTATTGTTGAACCAACGAATGTTAATGTTTGGGTGCGGTTCATAAACCCGAAATTGAACATTTCATTTGTGTGTAACAAGCTAAGTTTCGATCCAACGGTTGAGAAATATTAGCTTGAATCTAATCAGGTTTTCATCTAACCGTGAATATTGAATGCTTTGTTATCAAGCAAACAAACCCTGATTTAAGAGACTATATAAGGGAGAACTCTAGCAACTGGGAAACCTAATCCCCACACCTTGCGTGTGATACTAGTTTTATAAGCTAGAGTCAATTCTCCTTTAACCTTTGGTTTTCTTCTTCTAAAACCAGGTTAACGACTTAAAGACTTCATTGGGATTGTGAAGCCAAACCGATACTATTTTTATCATAGTTGTGTGATCTGATCTTGCATCTTCTATCGCATTTCAGTACAATTAGAATAATTAGCTTGAGATTATATCTCCGATGGCAAGATAGAAAAGAAATCACAAACACTTCGTCTCATCGTTTGTGATTCCGCAATATCTTTTTCGCAGCGTTGATTAAGATTATTGTGAGGTGATTGATAATACTAAGCTTGTTCTTCGGGAATATAAGTATGGTATTATTGATTGGTTCTGTTCACCTTGATTTATCAAAAGACGGACAAAACTTCGTAGGTATATTTGTGGGAGACGGTTTATCTATTACTGTAGACTTTTCTGTGTGATCTGATTTGTTTATTAAAATCTTGACTTTGGAGTCGTAGCAACTCTTAGTTGTGGGTGAGATCGGCTAAGGGAATCAAGTGCCGTAGCATCTGCTGGGATCGAGAGACGTAGGAGGCAATTGTACCTTGGATGAGTGTGAGATTGATTGGGGTTCAACTACAGTCCAGACCGAAGTTAATTTGGAGTAGTCTAGTGTCTGTAGCGGATTAATATAGTGTGTGTTCAATCTGGACTAGGTCCCGGGGTTTTTCTGCATTTGCGGTTTCCTCGTTAACAAAATTAAATTGTCTGTGTTATTTTATTTCCGCATTATATTTGTTTATATAATTGAAATATCACAGGTTGTGCGTTAATAAATCAATTAGAATATCCGACCTTTTAGGTTGTTTATTTAAATTGATTGTCACTTGGATATTGGTCTTTGGTACCATCCAAGTTATCTCTCTTTGATAAAGACTCGCAGATTTCTATTTGCTTGAGTAAAGATCAAATCGAGAGATTGAGATATAAACTCTTTGATGTACTTTTTATCTGGATTGAGTCTGACTGTCTAATTGATTCTCTAGAAAGTATATTGGAGTTTGTCCATACAGATTGCTAATCGAATTGTTGGGTGTGGTTGTTATACCCCCGCTTTTTCAATTGGTATCAGAGCATGCAAACACTTTAAACCTAATAAGTTTGTGTTTGTTCGTTCCTTAAAGATTGTCCCATGGGAAATTTCTTTGGAAAACTTGCTCTTGGCATCTGTAATGCACGAGAAATCATAAAGAATGTTCAAAGATTATTATGGCTTAAACCTCTGGTTTCTCATGATAATCTTACTTCATCTAAAAGGGAAGTTTTAGATGTTAACAATCAATCAGAAGGAAAAAAAAAAAAGAAGGAAAGATTGAGAAAACGCGCGTCACGCTCAAGGATATGGAACCTCACTAGATTAACTCTTGATCTCTATGAGGAATACTATCGTAATAGATCAATTGATAAAGATCTATTCAGAGCATTCGAAGGCGTTTTCAAATTCTTAGAAATACTTAATTCTGTTGAGTCTAAGAATCATTCCAAAAAGGGCTCTGTACATGTTAAACCTTCTAATAATAGTGTACAACCTAGGAATCGGAAGAATCCTTCATCTATCCAGTTCAAACAAAGGTTAGAAAGCTGTGACTGCCCTGATTATCATCATTACTTTGATTATACCACAGGGACTGTTCACACATATCAACCAGAAATGTTGCATGGGAATTCCTCTGCACATTATGCCTCTTGGTAACAAGTCTGGCACTACCCCATTTGTATATATTTCTTGGAATGAGGCAAGAAATGGTTCAAGTTGTGTACAGTATTGTTATTCACTTTTGAATACCAATTAAAGCTTTCTATTGCATCCATCATCGTTCACAAAGTGTGTTATCACGGGATGCATAACCATTAATGTGTAAACGGCTAAGACAATCCCACTTTGCTTTTGTGGGTCATGGTTCTAAACGGGTCCAAGCCCATTGTGGTCTTATAAAGGAAGAAGTTCGCGCACCTAGTCTTCTTCTTCGGCCCGTCGTTGTATGTGAACCTCTAGGGTTTTGTGTATTTTCTCCTGTTTGTAGGTGAAAATAGTTTCGCGATTTCCGGTAATTGCGGGTGTGCGGGTGAGAAACAATTTAAACCCTAAATAATGTCTTTACAAGGGAATACTTTAGATTCGAGAGATCAATCTGTACAAGTCCGGCCTAAACCAAGAAATGGTCGTTCCAGACTTGCTTCGGTCACAAAGTGGAGGAGAATGGGTTGGTTTTGGGGAGGGAAGCAAGGAAAGTGGTGAGACCAGAATAGTCAATTCTGGAAGAGTAGTCGGGTTACTACGACTTGTTATTAGAAAAGTGAGAGAGCTCCCAAGGTGAGCTAGCAAGCAAGTATTTCTGAGTGTTGTATCTCCCGTATGAACTTGTTGTTCAATGGAAATAGGTAAGACCTATTTATATAAGTCGGAGTAAAAACGTACCCTGGTCTCATTAAGGAGTGGGGAAGTAAATGGGAGTAGGTGGTAACCGTATGCATGGAATTGATGTTCCATAAAGTGGTTAACGCATGAAACTGGTTTTCATGAAACTGCGAACGTTATGGAATTGATGTCCCATAAAGTTGTTAACGCATGTGCTTTATGTCCCATGAACGTTTCACACATAACTTCCCGTATTTACTAACCGCCTCACCCTTATGACACTTCCTTATGACGGGCGTAGTGTACGCCGCATACTGTAAACTGCCAAACCAATACCCAAAGAGGATCCCCAGTTTGTGTTGATGTCTCGAATGTTTTGGAAAACATGTAGCACGTTGTTGTGGCTTGGCAAGTCAAGCTCGGGAAACTTGCCAGCCTGGTGACCTTCAACGGTCGAGATTTTGCATCTTGAGAGGAGGGGCAACCGTTGATCGTTGCACGCCTTCGTTTTGGTAGCCGCGTAGTGAGGGCCAACGTGGTGGCGCGGCTAGGTTGGCATGACGTTGGTATGGCAAGGTTTGGTTTGGCTTGGCAGTGGGGCCAAGGGTTTGCCATAGGCGCATGGCGTGGCTAGCTTGGGCTAGGTACGGTTTTGGCTTGGCATATGGGGCCAAGGGTTTTCCATAGGCGCATGGCGTGGCTAGGGCCAAGGCAAGGGCGTTTGGCTTGGCATGATGTGACTAGCATGGCTAGGGCCAAGGCAAAGTGCGTTTGGCATGGCGCGGCTAGCTTGGCTAGGTTTGGTTTAGCTTGGCATGTGGGGCCAAGGGTTTGCCATAGGCGCATGGCGTGGCTAGCTTGGGCTAGGTGCGGTTTTGGCTTGGCGTGTGGGGCCAAGGGCTTTCCATAGGCGCATGGCATGACTAGCTTGGGCTAGGTGCGGTTTAGGCTTGGCGTGTGGGGTCAAGGGCTTGCCATAGGCGCATGGCATGGCTAGCTTTGGCTAGGTGCGTGACCAAACTAGGGTTTTGGGGCAAAAGGTCGTTTGGTAACATTAGGCGGCCAGGATTTGCTCATGGGATTGAAGGGAAACCGTTGATTTGTTGCACGCCTTCGTTTTGATAGCCGAGTAGTAAAGGCCAGTATGGTGGCACGACATGGAGAAGTAGGTGTGGCTGGCAATATTTGCCATTGGCACGGAGGTGCGGCTAGCATGGCTGCCATGCTTTGGCGCGGTCGGTGTGGCTGGCATGATTTTCCATTGGCACAGAGGTACGGCAAGCATGGTTGGCATGCTTTTGGCGCGGTCGGTGTGGCTGGCATGATTTGCCATTGGCACAGAGGTGCGGCTAGCATGGTTGGCATGCTTTGGCGCGATCCGTATGGCTGGCATGATTTGCCATTGGCACAGTGCGGCTAGCATGGTTGGCATGCTTTAGCGCAATCGGTGTGGTGACATGATTTGCCATTGGCGCGGAGGTGCGGCTAGCATGGTTGGCATGCTTTGGCGCGGTCGGTGAGGCTGGCATGATTTGCCATTGGCACAGAGGTGCGACTAGCAAGGTTAACATGCTTTGGTACGGTCGGTGTGGCTGGCATGATTTTTCATTGGCACAGAGGTGTGGCTAGCATGGTTGGCATGCTTTGGCGCGATCGGTGTGGTGGCATGATTTTCCATTGTACGAGAGGTGCGGCTAGCATGGTTGGCATGCTTTGGCGCGGTCGGTGTAGGCGGCATGATTTGCCATTGGCACGCGGTGCGCGGCTAGCATGGTTGGAATGCTTTGGCGCGGTCGGTGTGGCTGGCACGATTTTCCATTGGCACAGAGGTGCGGCTAGCATGGTTGGCATGTTTTAGGGTGGTCGGTATGGTTGGCATGATTTGCCATTGGCACAGAGGTGCGGCTAACATGGTTGGCATGCTTTGGCGTGGTCGGTGTGGCTGGCATGATTTGCCATTGGCAGGTGCGGCTAGCATGGTTGGCATGCTTTGGCGCGATCGGTGTGGGCGACATGATTTGCCATTGGCACGAGGTGCGACTAGCATGGTTGGCATGCTTTGGCGCGGTCGGTGAGGCTGGCATGATTTGCCATTGGCACAGAGGTGCGACTAGCAAGGGGGACATGATTTGGCACGGTCGGTGTGGCTGGCATGATTTTTCATTGGCACAGAGGTGTGGCTAGCATGGTTGGCATGCTTTGGCGCGATCGGTGTGGCTGGCATGATTTTCCATTGGCACGGAGGTGCGGCTAGCATGGTTGGCATGCTTTGGCCGCGGTCGGTGTGGGTCGGCATGATTTTCCATTGGCACAGAGGTGCGGCTAGCATGGTTGGCATGCTTTGGCGCGGTCGGTGTGGCTGGCATGATTTTCCATTGGCACAGAGGTGCGGCTAGCATGGTTGGCATGTTTTAGCGCGGTCGGTATGGCTGGCATGATTTGCCATTGGCACAGAGGTGCGGCTAGCGATGGTTGGCATGCTATGGCGTCGGGTGTGGTCGGCATGATTTGCCATTGGCACAGAGGTGCGGCTAGCATGGTTGGCATGCTTTGGCGCGATCAATGTGGCTGGCATGATTTTCCATTGGCACAGAGGTGCGACTAGCATGGTTGGCATGCTTTGGCGTGGTCGGTGTGGATGGCATGATTTGCCATTGGCATGAGGTGCGGCTAGCATGGTTGGCCTGCTTTGGCGCGGTCGGTGTGGGTAGCATGATTTGCCATTGGCACGAGAGGTGCGACTAGCAAGGTTGACATGCTTTGGCACGGTCGGTGTGGGTGGCATGATTTTCATTGGCACAAGAGGTGTGGCTAGCATGGTTGGCATGCTTTTGCGCGATCGGTGTGGGTCGGCATGATTTTCCATTGGCACAGAGGGTGCGGCTAGCATGGTTGGCATGCTTTGGCGCGGTCGGTGTGGCTGGCATGATTTGCCATTGGCACAGAGGTGCGGCTAGCATGGTTGGCATGCTTTGGCGCGGTCGATGTGGCTGGCATGATTTTCCATTGGCACAGAGGTACGACTAGCAAGGTTGACATGCTTTGGCACAGTCGGTGTGGTGGCATGATTTTTCATTAACACAGGTGTGGCTAGCATGGTTGGCATGCTTTTGCGCGATCGGGTGTGCTGGCATGATTTTCCATTGGCACAGAGGTGCGGCTAGCATGGTTGGCATGCTTTGGCGCTGTCGGTGTGGTGGCATGATTTGCCATTGGCACGAGAGGTGCGGCTAGCATGGTTGGCATGCTTTGGGCGCCGTCGGTGTGGTGGCATGATTTTCCATTGGCGCGAGGTGCGGCTAGCATGGTTGGCATGTTTTAGCGCCCGATCCTGTATGGCTGGCATGATTTTCCATTGGCACGAGGTGCGGCTAACATGGTTGGCATGCTTTGGCGCGGTCGGTGTGGGCGGCATGATTTGCCATTGGCACAGAGGTGCGGCTAGCATGGTTGGCATGCTTTAGCGATCGGTGTGGCTGGCATGATTTGCCATTGGCACGAGAGGTGCGACTAGCATGGTTGGCATGCTTTGGCGGCGATCCCGTGTGGATGGCATGATTTGCCATTGGCACGAGTGCGGCTAGCATGGTTGGCATGCTTTGGCGCGATCGGTGTGGCTGGCATGATTTGCCATTGGCACAGAGGTGCGGATAGCATGGTTGTCATGCTTTGGCGCGGTCGGTGTGGCTGGCATGATTTACCATTGGCACAGAGGTGCGGTTAGCATGGTTGGCATGCTTTGGCGCGGTCGGTGTGGGTTGCATGATTTTCCATTGCCACAGGTGGGAATTAGGGTTTGACTTGTCGTAACCCTAATTTGAAAAAGATACCCTGGTAATTATTTAGGGACACATTAAAGGTTTCAGTAAATGTGCCTAGTAAATGCTTGTTACTTTAAATGTTGTGACATCAATTATCGCTAGGGTTTAGTGTTTTACGATTTTAACCCTAAGCTAAAAACCACCATCAACATTAAGTCCCCCGCTAGCTTCGAACAGTGCCTTGTTGCGAGGTAAGCATATGATGCCGACAGACAAGGACGAAATCGAGGTGTAAATCAATGCGAGAGATGGTCTGGAGAATCCGACTAACCTTTTGAGTGGTAAAGAGAGTTTTGGCTTCCGTGTTGGCGGCCCTGCGTAAGTTGTACTGGGAATGCAGACCATGGAGTGGTGAGATGAAAGTTTCCGGCTTGGTCTCGGTCGTACATCTCCAAGGCAAAGGGCGCGGTCTTGGAAGGCGACGCAAGTGGACGGCTTGGCTCGAGGGGCCAAGAGGTGGCGTAGTCTTGGTGAGGCAAACGTGCGTGGATGATAGGGTCGCGACAGTGAAGCAGGCGGCTTGGAATAGTGTGGCCTTGGCAAGACGATACGTACACGGACGGCTAGGCGTGGTGGGGGCTGCGGCAATGGAGCGAATGGCTTGGCGAGGGGTGGCAAGGTGAGGTGTTATTTGATGAGGTGAGGCATGCATAGGCGGTTGACACGGTTATGATTTGTCTGTGCTGTCTGATTTCTTCTTGTTCGGCTCCCATGGGGAATTCTTTCCTCTCTTTTCTTTTTTCAAATATTAAAGTATCGCGCCCTCCTATCCCGCTCAAGTTTCATTGGGGTTTTGATGAGGCATTTTATTTTGAGGCTGGTCTCCCGCGTGATTCCTGCATGTTCCGCCTATTCAAAGATGCGTTTCTCCTTCTTCCTTTAGGGCTTCCATAGTATTTACGCCTGGTGAAGTTGTGTCGTCTTCCCAGTTTTCAACAAAGATTTCTTCTCGTCAAGTCCAACTTTCATCATGTCGATCAGAAGCGAATCTTCCTCGAGTCGACCCGTGGTTCTCGAGCCAAACGTGCTAGGCTTGATTCTCGCGACAATTCCCCCATCCGAGTCATTCGGGTTAAGAAGGTCATACCGGTATGTTCTCATTAATCAACGTACGTTTCTTTATTTACCGATGAATAATGGAAGTTTTCCTTCATCAGAGTGGTATCCTGTTGGAGCATGTGTTACCGTCATTGATGAAGATGACTTGGTTACCCCTTTTTCTTCGAGCTCGATCTTTCCAGTCGCTGCAGATCTGGAGAACGCTGACTTAGGAATTTCTTGCCATGAGTATCCCAATGCAGGATTGTTTTTCGGAACCCGCATGAGGTGCCTTTCTTCTAACTACCAGAACATTGGGGGTTCCTTGTGCGAAAAGAATTCGTAACTCTTTACACAAAAATATGGAAGATATACGGCCATATTGCCACCAGGAACGTGGTACAGTTTGTTCGTCTGCTTTGGTTTCTATTGTGAATTCTCTCCTGCCAATGGTTGTTGAAATGGAGAATATGTCTATCCGTGCTGTCGCGGAAGCAGCTATTCAAAAGTGGGAGAACATGGTGTCTGGTGCGTGTCGTAGGTGCAATCAAATTAATCAATATTTCCACTCAATTAAAAAATAATATAATGGAAGGCAAGTTCGTTCCCACGAGGAGCAAGAGATTCTAGTTGTAAAAATTGTCACAAAAAGGGGGGTGTAAAAAGCAAAAGAAAATAAACAAAACAATTAAAAGATAAGGTTGAAAGCAATAAGAGAGACAAGATCAAGGAATCATTCTTCGTTGCAAAAAAATGATTAAAGTTATGTTCTTTTCTACTTGTTATAAGTCACAGATTATCACCAACCGTAGGATAGCGAGGTCCGCTAGCTAGCCCCAAAATCCCTTATTTCACCGAGTAACAAGTCCGCTTAGCTATCGATTCTATTCAAAAGAACCACCTTGAGGTTCGCTTACAAGATGTAATTCCCTGAATGCATTAAGATTTATGAATTTAGGTTTAGTACTAGTAGTTAAACTCGGTTCGCTTGGTTCACTTTCTAGCGTTGTTTCTACACACAATTGCTCCACGGAATCCCTCCGCAAGGTCTCGTGTTTGCTACTTATGTAAAGAGTCAAGAAACGATTACTTATCTCCTAACTTTCACTAGCTTTAGATCAAATTAACAAATCAATTTAGTTGGCCACCTAAACAATCTATCAATCAATCATGAATGTCTTTAAGATCATTCCTATTAGTAAAAACAAACGATAATCATGTGAAAAACTCAAGATAGAATTGAAACAAAACTCAAAACATATATTAAAAACTAGGAATTCATCCTCAATCAATAAGAAAATTAGCTACTCATGCTAAAAGTTCACACAAAGAATAAGAAAAGAAAAGTGTTGTGTGTAGAGAGGTGTGTGTAAGATGTAGAAAACTTCTCTATTTATAGGTTCAATATTCTCCAAATCTTCCAAGGAATAGAATCCTTTTCCTTTTGCAATTCAATTTCCAAAACCAAGCCTTTCTCAACTCTTCCACCTTCTCTTTCCAAGTTTGAGCCCAATTCTCCATCCAATTCCTAGTCCAAGTCTTCACACCCATGAGAGAAGTCCATAGAAAATTCTGGAATTTTTGGCTCGCCGGAAAACTGGTATTATGGCCGGAATTTGACCGGAATCCGTCACCGCCGGCCACCTGAGATTCTCCTCCGTCGACGAATATTCCGTTGGTCAACCATCAAAGATTAACGGTCAAACGGGTCAAACTAACGGTCAGTCGTCAGTCACTGGGTCAAGGTAGGAAGTCAGCTAGCCCAAGTCAGCTGTCTTACTCGGCTAACTCAGCTGAGTTGAATCGGTTAGCGCTGAGTTGACTCGCCGGTGCAGTAAACTGGACAGAGTTCAGTTTGTTTATGGGACTTTTTCAGGCCGATTTCAGGCCGATCTATAGTCTTCAATCCCTGCACAAATCCTAGCACATACATCTATTCGTTCAGGCACTCAGTCTTGCAATATAGCTTCAATTAGCCAACAGCTCTTGCCTTTATTGCAACACCAACACAGGACCCATCTCCGATTTCATATCACAACAGCAGCTCACCACCGTTCTTGAACTGAATTGCATCACCATTCTCTCCTCCTTTTGTTGATCAATAATCAGAACCCATCGAACAGAATCAATAACGAGCTCTTCAACCTCATCGATTCACCGGACCTCGCCAAATTCAATCTTCTATCTCGTAATTCGACAAAGAATAAAGATCAATTCTTCGAAACCCATCTCTTTCTCGTTCAATTTCATCTCCAAGATCGACATAACCATTTAATCCACTGAATACAGTACGAACCCATCTTCAAACCTTCTTTAATTTCAGCACAAACCCAATCTCGTTCTTCCACCGTAAACCCTTTTTTTTCGATTTCAGATCCTCGGACAACAACAGCTCTATCTCCTTCATTATTTCTCGATCTCTCTCAACCACAGACCCATCGAATCATCCTTCAACAGCAGCGAAAGGGTCTTGAACAACATACCCCATTCTTTGTAACAGCAACAGTACTTCTGTATCTCAGAACAACCAAACCCATCTTTGTTTCGTTCTCGATTTCAATCAATTCTTCACATCTCTCTTGGAAATAGTACAGCAGCCCCTGCCCTTTTCGTCTCTCTCAATTTCTGGTAGAACTGAATGAGAGAAGATCCTCTCGATCATAGGGTTATAGATTAGGGTAGGATGATGACACCCCACTGCTAAAATACACCCCAAGCTGGTGCTCCATAATAGTTGGTTACTCTGATAAGGGCTAGCCTATTGGCCTCCCCTTAACCACAGCTAGGCTGTCTTTAATAATTCTCCAAAACAGAGATGCCCCTTAACATTGACTGGGCTCCAGATAGTGTTCGCCTGTGAAATGACTTTTCTGGCCTTTTGGCTCAAATAGAGTAATTTCTTCTTCTTTTCGTCCGTGCGACTCCACAGTAGCTACAAACTCAGAACAAGCGTAAAATACATAATTTACAAGAAAAATAGCACAGAAAGCATAAACAATAGATAGTAAATAGGATGTATTCTACACCCTATCAAATTCCCCCACATTTAGACTTTGCTAGTCCTCGAGCAAATCAAACTAAAAACTCACAACTTCAAAGCGTTCAAGCGTCCCAAGCATCCAAAGAGTTATGAGGACATAGAGTTTCTGCATTCTAGTAATAAGAAGTTAGAAATACTAAAGAACATATTCTCATTCTTAAATGTTGAGTGAGAAATAACCACACCATAATGAGAGAACGCGTGTTTGAGAAACGATCAATAAGCATTTCGCCTCGACTTCTGCCTCACCAAAAAGGATTTTATGATAATTGCACTCAAAAGACGGCTTTTTTATGGTTCTCACATGTGTGCAGGTAGGAATGAAGAGAGAATTCCTGCAACACGTTGAATGGTGGGAAGGACAACTTCCGAAATATTTTTTAAAAACCCACATCTTTTAATATTTTGAAAAACCATTTTTCTGACGATCTCTACGAAAGGAAATCAACCATTTTTATCGCGGATGAGATTACTTACTCACCTTCACATCCGATCGCCAATTATGATAACACCACTCTCACTGCATCCAATAGAAACGTCTTCCGCTCCTCGTCTTGATCTTCTTGGTCTTCGTCTTCGGTTTCAACTATTGATGATAAACTCTCGAATTTCATAAATCCTTGACAATTTGTAACCTTTTTCCTTAATAAACCTTGTCGCTTGAAACTTCCTTATATATTTTCCTTCCCCACGGCTTATTAAATAAAACAAATATTTCTTTTTTTTTTTTTTTTTTTTTTTTTATTTTTTTTTTTTTTTTTTTTTATGATTTTTTTTTTTTTTTTTTTTGAATTGAGAAATAAAATACAAAAAAAAATAAACCATGGCCGTGGGAGAAGTATTTTACCGCTTGATTCTTCACAACTTGTATCGTCTTGAAATCATAAACTTCAATAATTCAAAAATTCTCACCTTTTAATTTTCTTCGCTCTTATAAATAAGTCTTCATACTTGGATATAGAATTACCTCATTGTATTTTAAGTCCTCAACATATATGTAAAATCCGCTCATTTGTATGTTGCTTACTTGAATATGAAATTTGCTCTTTTTCTCGTTCCGTTGCTTGTAAACATTAAACTTTTCCAACTTTCCTTGTAGATTTTGATGTCGCTCCTTGTTGATGATGAGAGTGTTTCTATGGATCCGTTGTTGTCGCGAGAGAGAGAATGGTGCTAACTGCAAATCGAACTACAAGAAGGAAGCTTTCATCTATAGACGTCACCCTTCATGATTGACAAAATTAGCACTCAAGAGATCAAAGAGTAGTGCTTCTATTGGTGGGAGGTTGGGTAGCTCACCATTCTACCCGGAATTTACTTACGGTGACACACACTCAAAAGAAGCTCTTTAGTAGATGGAAAATTTCTGGTCGGTGCCTCTCATGATATGAATACGGGTAGTCTCCACTAATGATTGATCAGCAACTTTAATAATGCACTTCTCCCTGCACCAAATTCGCATCACCGGCATGATTAAATCCATTATTTAACACTCAAACAAGCAAGAAATCCGAATGTAGTTCTCTAACATTTCCAAGTTCAATTATGTCGGTCAAAATCTCTATGTAAACATACCTAGAAGTATGCTAGTGACTCTAAAATCTTTAAAAGTTGGAGTTTTTTATGTAAAACTTTTTTTTTTTTTTTTTTTTTAAATTTTTAATTTTTTTTTTTTAAATACATGCTTAACCACTCCCCCATACTTAAACCTTACATTGTCCTCAATGTAATTGAATCCTCCTAGTAAAGTCAAGGTGGGAAATTTTAACATGATAAGAAACAAGAAAAAAAAAATAACAAAAAGCAAAAGGATAAAAAATACAAAACCTATGGGTTGCCTCCCATTAAGCTCTTGTTTTAAAGTCGACGGCCCGACTTAGCTCTTGCAAGATTCATTCCCCATATACTAACAATCTGAAAATTTGAGGATCCACCCATAATACCTGTTTTGAAAAAAATAATTCCATACAAATATTAGCACAAGAAAACAATAGTGATGTTATCGCTCGATAGAAATTTCCCCCACACTTATTCTCGTCCACACTCGGAAGTGTATAAAGAACATAGAATTTGGGAATTTCCATGTGTTCCTCTTGGCAAACCTGCATAGTGTTAGCATCAAGTGTTTCCAATGGTGGATATCTAGAAACAAAATCATCCAAAAATACTTTCGAAGCACAAACATTCAAACCAATAAGAGGTAAAGGAGAAGAATCAATATGCAAAGGGTTAGACAAACCTTGCACAATCTCTTGTATTATATAATCCTCTTCATCCTTAAAAATTCAAGTGAATTACTTACCTCTTGTATATCGTGGTCCTCTATTAAACCTTGCAACCATTCTTCGTCGTTTTCTACCTTAACCAAAGTTTTGGCATCATTATAATCATTGGCAAGTTCAATTGGGTCTTCTACGAAATCAATCAATGTGGTTTCATCCTCTAGTATCATCTCTTCAACATTCTCATCATCGGAATTGGGCCATTCACTAAAATGATTCTCGTCGGTATAGATTGTAAGATCTTCTTGTGCGGGTGTTACACCGTTTATAACAATAGGTAAGTCACACCCAATCTCATCCTTTTGAATAGGCGAAGGATCGTTATTATGATCCGGAGTTGGAATAACTTCCTCATTGTTGGAACGCTCATACACTTCCGCAGACTCATATCTTTCCCTAAGGAATTTTTTACAAGCACTAAATGCATCATCTTCAAGATCTACCTTTTGAATAGGTGCTTGATCATTATTAAGATCAAGGCTCAAGTAAGCTACACTAGCGTCTTCAAAAGTCTCCAAAGGTTGGTCCTTTTCAACACAATCATCTTCATTTTCAGACTCTCCATTATAAGAATCTTCATCGGTTTCATAACCTTTATCCCGACGTCGTTTAAGTTCCATATGAATAGTCCTACTAATTTCTGCGACAAGCTCTTCCGAGTCTCCATCATCTTCCAATTTGTATAATTTTTGTGCAAGTTTCTGACGTTCACACGCTTACCACCGTTTATAGAGTTTTTAGACCGTATCTCCTCCTTTGGAAAAAGTGAAGGAAAAACACGATGAAGAGGAGTATATTCCAAATTCTCTCTGTCTTTCACATTACTAGAAAACAAATTGTTAGATGCATAACTATCCTTCCATCCGTGTGTTTGTCCACTTACATACCCGTCATAAGGTTGTTGATATGTATGAGAATATCCATAAGGTTCTCAGAGGAAATTTATCATAGCCAAAATATTGGTTTTGATTGTATCCTAAGGATGGTTGGAAGTTGTCATAATGTGGAGGTTGAAAACCGTATTGATTGTTGTAATATGCTTGCTCTTGTCCACCATACATGGAAAACCGGTACCTGAAATAAGATTCTCAAAAACTAAGTTAGATACGGTATAGAATCTAACAAAGCAAGAATAAAGCAAAAAGAAAAATAAAAACAACTAAAATCGTCCCATTTGCTCCCGCAACGAATTCGCCTCAAAATTTGGTGCGTGTCGTAGGTGCAATCAAATTAATCAATATTTCCACTCAATTAAAAAATAATATAATGGAAGTCAAGTTCGTTCCCACGAGGAGCAAGAGATTCTAGTTGTAAAAATTGTCACAAAAGGGGGGGTGTAAAAAGCAAAAGAAAATAAACAAAACAATTAAAAGATAAGGTTGAAAGCAATAAGAGAGACAAGATCAAGGAATCATTCTTCGTTGCAAAACAATGATTAAATTTATGTTCTTTTCTACTTGTTATAAGTCACAGATTATCACCAACCGTAGGATAGCAGGTCCGCTTAGCTAGCCCCAAAATCCCTTATTTCACCGAGTAACAAGTCCGCTTAGCTATCGATTCTATTCAAAAGAACCACCTTGAGGTTCGCTTACAAGATGTAATTCCCGAATGCATTAAGATTTATGAATTTAGGTTTAGTACTAGTAGTTAAACTCGGTTCGCTTGGTTCACTTTCTAGCGTTGTTTCTACACACAATTGCTCCACGGAATCCCTCCGCAAGGTCTCGTGTTTGCTACTTATGTAAAGAGTCAAGAAACGATTACTTATCTCCTAACTTTCACTAGCTTTAGATCAAATTAACAAATCAATTTATTTGGCCACCTAAACAATCTATCAATCAATCATGAATGTCTTTAAGATCATTCCTATTAGTAAAAACAAACGATAATCATGTGAAAAACTCAAGATAGAATTGAAACAAAACTCAAAACATATATTACAAACTAGGAATTCATCCTCAATCAATAAGAAAATTAGCTACTCATGCTAAAAGTTCACACAAAGAATAAGAAAAGAAAAGTGTTGTGTGTGTAGAGAGGTGTGTGTAAGATGTAGAAAACTTCTCTATTTATAGGCTTCAATATTCTCCAAATCTTCCAAGGAATAGAATCCTTTTCCTTTTGCAATTCAATTTCCAAAACCAAGCCTTTCTCAACTCTTCCACCTTCTCTTTCCAAGTTTGAGCCCAATTCTCCATCCAATTCCTAGTCCAAGTCTTCACACCCATGAGAGAAGTCCATAGAAAATTCTGGAATTTTTGGCTCGCCGGAAAACTGGTATTATGGCCGGAATTTGACCGGAATCCGTCACCGCCGGCCACCTGAGATTCTCCTCCGTCAACGAATATTCCGTTGGTCAACCGTCAAAGATTAACGGTCAAACGGGTCAAACTAACGGTCAGTCGTCAATCACTGGGTCAAGGTAGGAAGTCAGCTAGCCCAAGTCAGCTGTCTTACTCGGCTAACTCAGCTGAGTTGAATCGGTTAGCGCTGAGTTGACTCGCCGGTGCAGTAAACTGGACAGAGTTCAGTTTGTTTATGGGACTTTTTCAGGCCGATCTATAGTCTTCAATCCCTGCACAAATCCTAGCACATACATCTATTCGTTCAGGCACTCAGTCTTGCAATATAGCTTCAATTAGCCAACAGCTCTTGCCTTTATTGCAACACCAACACAGGACCCATCTCCGATTTCATATCACAACAGCAGCTCACCACCGTTCTTGAACTGAATTGCATCACCATTCTCTCCTCCTTTTGTTGATCAATAATCAGAACCCATCGAACAACAACAACGAGCTCTTCAACCTCATCTATTCACCAAAGACCTCGCCTCAAATTCAATCTTCTATCTGTAATTCGACAAAGAAGAAAGATCAATTCTTGAAACCCATCTCTTTCTCGTTCAATTTCATCTCCAAGATCGACATAACCATTTAATCCACCGAATACGATGAACCCATCTTCAAACCTTCTTTAATTTCAAAGACAAACCCAATCTCGTTCTTCCACCGTAAACCCTTTTTTTTCGATTTCAGATCCTCGGACAACAGCAGCTCTATCTCCTTCATTATTTCTCGATCTCTCTCAACCACAGACCCATCGAATCATCCTTCAACAAAGCCCGATGTGGTCTTGAACAACATACCCCATTCTTTGTAATAGCAACAGTACTTTTGTATCTCAGAATAACCAAACCCAGCTTTTTTTTCGTTCTCAATTTCAATCAATTCTTCACATCTCTCTTGGAAATAGTACAGCTGCCCCTGCCCTTTTCGTCTCTCTCAATTTCTGGTAGAACTGAATGAGAGAAGATCCTCTCGATCATAGGGTTATCGATTAGGGTAGGATGATGACACCCCACTGCTAAAATACACCCCAAGCTGGTGCTCCATAATAGTTGGTTACTCTGATAAGGGATAGCCTATTGGCCTCCCCTTAACCACAGCTAGGCTGTCTTTAATAATTCTCCAAAACAGAGATTCCCCTTAACATTGACTGGGCTCCAGATAGTGTTCGCCTGTGAAATGACTTTTCTGGCCTTTTGGCTCAAATAGAGTAATTTCTTATTCTTTTCGTCCGTGCGACTCCACAGTAGCTACAAACTCAGAACAAGCGTAAAATACATAATTTACAAGAAAAATAGCACAGAAAGCATAAACAATAGATAGTAAATAGGATGTATTCTACACCCTATCAAATTCCCCACACTTAGACTTTGCTAGTCCTCAAGCAAATCAAACTAAAAACTCACAACTTCAAAGCTTCAAGCGTCCCAAGCATCCAAAGAGTTATGAGGACATAGAGTTTCGCATTCTAGTAATAAGAAGTTAGAAATACTAAAGAACATATTCTCATTCTTAAATGTTGAGTGAGAAATAACCACACCATAATGAGAGAACGCGTGTTTGAGAAACGATCAATAAGCATTTCGCCTCGACTTCGCCTCACCAAAAAGGATTTTATGATAATTGCACTCAAAAAGACGGCTTTTTTATGGTTCTCACATGTGTGCAGGTAGGAATGAAGAGAGAATTCCTGCAACACGTTGAATGGTGGGAAGGACAACTTCCGAAATATTTTTTTAAAAACCCACATCTTTTAATATTTTGAAAAACCATTTTTCTGACGATCTCTACGAAAGGAAATCAACCATTTTTATCGCGGATGAGATTACTTACTCACCTTCACATCCGATCGCCAATTATGATAACACCACTCTCACTGCATCCAATAGAAACGTCTTCCGCTCCTCGTCTTGATCTTCTTGGTCTTCGTCTTCGGTTTCAACTATTGATGATAAACTCTCGAATTTCATAAATCCTTGACAATTTGTAACCTTTACCTTAAAAATCCTTGTCGCTTGAAAACTTCCTTATATATTTTCCTTCCCCACGGCTTATTAAATAAAACAAATATTTCTCTTGTTTTTTTTTTTTTTTTCTTGTTTTTTTTTTTTTTATTTTTTATGATTTTTTTTTTTTTTTTTTTTTTTGAATTGAGAAATAAAATACAAAAAAAATAAACCATGGCCGTGGGAGAAGTATTTTACCGCTTGATTCTTCACAACTTGTATCGTCTTGAAATCATAAACTTCAATAATTCAAAAATTCTCACCTTTTAATTTTCTTCGCTCTTATAAATAAGTCTTCATACTTGGATATAGAATTACCTCATTGTATTGTAAGTCCTCAACATATATGTAAAATCCGCTCATTTGTATGTTGCTTACTTGAATATGAAATTTGCTTTTTTTCTCGTTCCGTTGCTTGTAAACATTAAACTTTTCCAACTTTCCTTGTAGATTTTGATGTCGCTCCTTGTTGATGATGAGAGTGTTTCTATGGATCCGTTGTTGTCGCTCCTTATTCTACACCCTATCAGTGTCTACCTGTGAATCTCTGAAGTTCAATGTTAGTTGGTTGCGGCGTCGTCTTGAAATTGTGAAGGTCGACGGGGCTGGTATTCTTGTTGGCGTGGTCCCTGCTATAAAAGCTATTCTGAAAGAGAAGAAAGCCTTGGTCGTGGAGTCACAGAAGGTGGAAGAGTCAATCCGGAATTTGAAGAGCAAGACTGAGAGGTATCAAAGTCGTTTGAGGATGATGCTTTCTAGAGATTACCATCTTTAGGACGGGCTTTTCTGAGTTATGTGGTTGTGATATGTTTGGGTTTCTTTCTGGGTTTTGAGCATTTTTTTTTTTACGTTATTTTATTTTTTTTTGAAAGAACAAGAGAACTTTATTGATTTGCTTCAGTCAAATGAAATAAAAACTCAATACGGTATGTAAGAAAGTGGAAAGATTCCTGGCTATCCGTGCTTGTGATACGGTGGGGTAAGGCGGTGTTCAGGCGTAGTATGCCTTTAGCCATTTCCCGTTGATGACCGCTTCCAGTTTTCCCCCATCATCCTTAATGACTTTGTAGTACCCACTGTTGTATGCTTTCGTGACTATATAAGGACCTTCCCATTTTGTGGAGAATTTTGGTGCGAGATGCGTCTTGGCCGGATGTGTTTAGCAGTCTTCGATACCAAGTCTCCTATTTGAAAAATTCGAGGTTTCACGGTCTTGTTGTATGCCTGAAACCCCGTTCTCGTATGCCCGTGCTTCTTCTTCCGCTTTGGCCCTCCTGGAGTCTACAAAGTGTCAAATTCCGCAACCCTGGCACTTAAGGCTTCAGCTTCATTCCATCGAACTCCGCTTGCTTCGGCAATCCTGGCTGATGGGATTTTAATTTCCGCCGGGAGGATAGCGTCTGCGCCATAAACAAGAGAATAAGGAGAGACCCCAGTGGAACTTCTTGGTGACGTCCGGTACGCCCAGAGTGCCATGGGCAGTTGCTCATGCCATGTTCGAGGATTATCGTGCACTGTCCGACTGAGGATTCGAATCAGAGTTTTGTTGGTGCTTTCAGCCTGCCCGTTCCCTTGTGGGTAGTATACGGTGGTGAAGACTTGTTTAATACCGTATTCCTCGAGAAACTCTCGTACTTGCCTGTTCGCGAAAGGAGTGCCATTGTCGGTGATGATATGTTTAGGCACGCCAAAACGACAGATAATTTACTCCTTAATGAATGCCACAATCGTGGTTCCGTTCGTTCCTCGTAAAGCTATGGCTTCACCCATTTGGTAAAGTATTCTTGTCGTTGTTACATACTCGTGATGTTTTGAGGATGGTGGGTTGATCTTCCCAATGATGTCGAGTCCCCGCCTATGAAAGGGCCATGGACTGCTTATCGAATGCGGGGTGGTTGCCGGTACATGAATAAGGTTCCCGTGGACCCGACACTCCTTGCACCTCTCGTACGAAAATAGCCGCGTCGTCCTCCATGGTCGGCCGGTAGTACTTCTCGTGTATTTGGAGAAATAACTTCCGCTTTCCTTGGTGTTCTCCTTCGTGCATCTCCTTCAAGATGATTAGGACCTCTACCTCGTTCAAATATCGCAAGACTCCTCCAAAGCTTTTACGATATAAGATCCCTTCGTGGAATACGAACCTCTTGGACCTTTGTTTTATTTTGGATGCCTCCTTCTCATTGGTGGGGAGTATCCCGTCGCGAAGGTAACTCGATGTACGGCTTCCGTCGGTCCCTGTGACCAATGTTGAAAATTTCTAATTGATGCGGCGGCGCTTGACAGTTGGAACAGGTTCTTTGAAGTAACCGAGCTTGGACCTCCATTTCCGGCTAATAATAGCCAAGGCATTGTAAATGACGATAGAGGGTTACCACCAATGTCCGTCCGCGGGCAGACCTCACCATGGATGCGATTGAGATGTTGCGCTTCCTCTTCTCGAGGCATCTTGACAAAGAGCCGTCTGATTTCGATGATAGAGTACCCCTCGAAGCATGAAGAAATCACGCAAGGTTTTAAGATCCGACCTTTCCTTGAAAGAGTGAACTGCTAAGCTCTTGATAATCGGTGTTCTCCAGGTCATCAACTTCATCTTTTTCAAAGTTGTGAAAGCCACGTTGAAGCCACGGTTCTTCTTTTCACCGTCGAGTTTCCTCAAGGCCTTCAAACCGCAGTTTCGATGCTAACGTTGCTAGGCGCCGGCATGTTGGTTGTTGCCGCGCCCGATATGGGCTACTGTTGTGTCGGCGAAGTAGTTCAGCAGTTTTTGCGCTTCGGATCTATATGGGGCTAAGGTTACCTCCTTCAGCGCGTATACTCCGTTTACTTGGTTGACCAGTAGTTTAGAGTCCCCTCTTATTTCCAGACGTGTGGCTCCGGCTTGTTTAGCCAAGGACAACCCAATGAGGAAGGCTTCATACTCTGCTGAATTGTTGGTGCAGGGGAAGTCTAGCTTGAAGGAGTGTGAGAAAAACTTCACCATTGGGATACTAGAACCACGCCTCCTCCTCCATCAAGCCGTTATGGGGTGGCGGAACCGTCGAAAAACAATAGCCAGGTTTCCTCTTGGATGAAAGAGATTTCCGGAAAGTCCCCAGGGAAGTCTTCACGTAATGTTACAGCATTTTCCCCAGGGAGGTCTTCACGTAATGTCCTTTGATGGCCCTCGGGGAAGCACATATTATGTCGAATTATGACATCTGGAGGAGCCATTTGGCCGGCCTTCCTATCAGAGCAGGTTTTGAGAGGAGGAACTTTACAGATCGGATTTGGATATTAGTACCACTTTATTGGACAAAGGAGTAGTGCCTGAATTTCTGGATGGAGTAGACCAAAGCTAGGCATGCCTTTTCTCGCTTTGGGATACCGGAAGTTCGGCCTCTCTCAAAGTCCGACCGAAATAGTATATGGGGTATTCAATCCCTTCGTCATCTTCTTGGGCGAGGAGAGCTCCAACAGCAGTGTCACTGAAAGCGGTGTAGAGGTGTAGCGGTCTTCCTTGCATGGGTGATCTCATGACGGCCGGGGAAGATAATGTTCGTTGAATCTTCCGGAATGCTTCCTGTTGTAATGTGGTCCATACAAAGCTTGCTCATTTCTTTATTAAGGGGGTAAACGAAGCAATAAGTTGAGACAATCCGGGTATGAAGCGGCGGATGTAGTTTATTTTGCCCATGAAACTCTGGAGTTCCTTCACGTTCCACGGTGGTGGCATTATGAGGATGGCTTGCGTTTTGGTTGGGTCAACTTTGATCCCCTCAGCGGTTACTTGGAAGCCTAGGAACTTGCCCGAGGAGACACTGAAAGCACACTTTAACGGATTCATTTTTAGCTTGTATTTGCGGCATCTTTCGAACACCTGCTGTAGAATCCCTGTGTGAGCCGCCCGAGTTTTTGACTTGACCACTAAGTCATCTACATAATCCTCAACTTGCTTGTGCATCATGTCGTGAAAAATGGTGGTCATGGCGCGTTGGTATGTGGCGCCAGCGTTCTTCAAACCTAAGGGCATCACAGTATAGTAAAAGTTTCCAAGAGGAGTTCGAAAAGCCGTCTTGCTTGCATCATGCTCGTACATCTTTATTTGGTTGTAGCCGTTGTACCCGTCCATGAAAGAAAACATGCCATGTCCACTGGTGGCATCTACCAACATGTCGATGTTGGGGAGCGGAAAATCATCTTTAGGGCAACATTTATTTAGATCCCTAAAATCGACACAAGACTCCGATTTGACCATTCTTATTTTTTACCTAACTATGTCCGCAACCAGGTGGGGTGATGGATTGGTTTGATGAAATCAGCCACCAATAACTTTTGAACTTCCGCCTTAACTGCTTATTCAATATCATGCCGGAATTGTCTTGGGTCTGCTTGACCGGCATTTCCTCGTACGTCCATGCGAACACATCTTGATATTCCTTGAGGAGGTCTACCAACTTTGTGCGCTCGTCTCAGACAGAGTCGAGCTTATGGATATGAGTCGTGGAGATTCCTCATTCCCGATATTAATAATTTCAAGCTCGTCCGTGGTTGAATTGGTGCCGTCTTGTAGCTTTTGTGGTGCGTCAGGTATCTCCTCTCGTGGCTCATCACCAGGCCGGCATTCCATTGGGCGGAGAGACTGTGTGGTAGTCTCCCCTGTTAATTGCTAACAACGGCGTTGATATACGGTTTTCCCTTTTTCGTCGTGACCCGTAATGAAAGCCCGTCCTCCCTTGGTTGGAACCAGACTCCGGTCCTGTGGATGGAGGCGAGTGCGCCTCTCTTCTGAAGGTGTGATGTGAGGCCGAGTTTCTCCGCGAGGTTGTGTAGGACTATCGCTTTCTTCAATGGTCGTCCATTTCGGCAGTGGGGTGTGGTAAGCCTTGTTGGTTGTGAATTGCGCCCCTGTCTTGGCTCAAAATTTCCATGCCAGATTGGCGCATAGGGAGATGATGACGCTGCGATTCGAATGACTTCTCCGTTTAGCGCGGTTTTCAAGCACTGGTGATACGTCGAAGGAATGATCATGTTGTCGTGGAGCCATGGTCTCCCCAGTATCATGTGGTAGTCTGGCTCCTTTTCAATTACCTCGAATCTTACTTTTGACTGGACAGGTCCTACCGATAGATTCAAATTGACGTACCCATATGTATTGGTTTGGTTACCCTCGAAATCGGTCATGGTAGTAGGTTGTCGTGTAACCTCGCTTGGTCGTACTTTGGCCGTCCTGAGTGTCCTAAGGGTGACAACATTGGAGGACGCTCCTATGTCGATGAGGGCCCTTTTGAATTCCACGTTTTTGATTCGAGCCGTGATGTGTAGGGCGCGGTTATGGCCTTCCTCTGCCATCATGTCGTCGTCGGTGAACGTGATATTATTAACAGACAAATCCTGCGTTTTTGCTGTTTCCGAGCGTAGAGGAACCAAGGGCACACTTAACGTTATCCGATTGATGGAGGTGAACGTCTCCATCTGTTGATCCCTTGAAAGATGTAATAGTTCACATAAGTTTTCCACCAGCGAGGCCGCTTCTTGGCTTACGGGTCTCTGATTGGTAGTGAAGCTATTGGCTTGAGAGTGATCATCCGGGACGTCAGTCCCCAGCTCCGAAGTTTCCGAGGCATGCGAACCGCTCATATCTGCCGTCAGTTCGATGAGGAAAACCAGTATGGCGTTGATTGCATCTCTCATCAGACCCATGTTTTTTGTGTGAATCCCCTGGACCCGTACTAGGTCAATCAGCCTTGGAACTCCTTCGTTGGCCATGTCGTTGGGCGCTGAAACGTTGCCGTTTTCCTGAGTGGGATCCGAGGACACAGATTCAGTCCAAAGACCAACCATCCTTCCTTGTTTAGAGAAACTTATTCAGAGACTTATATTGGGACCGACTGTGGTCGCCAATTGTTTGTAGGTGAAAATGGTTTCTGCTGATTTCGGTAATTGCGGGTGTGCAGGTGAGAAACAACTTAAACCCTAAACAATGTACTACAAGGGAGTACTTTAGATTCGAGAGATCAATCTGTACAAGTCCGGCCTAAACCAAGAAATGGCCGTTCCAGACTTGCTTCGGTCACAAAGTGGAGGATAATGGGTTGGTTTTGGGTAGGGAAGCAAGGAAAGTGGTGAGACCAGAATAGTTGATTCTGGAAGAGTAGTTGGGTTACTACGACTTGTTATCAAAAAAGTGAGAGAGCTCACAAGGTGAGCTAGCAAGCAAGTATTTCTGAGTGTTGTATCTCCCGTATGAACTTGTTGTTCAATGGAAATAGGTAAGACCTATTTATACAAGTCGGAGTAAAAATGTACCCTGGTCTCATTAAGGAGTGGGGAAGTAAATAGGAGGAGGTGGTAACCGTATGCATGGAATTGATGTTCCATAAAGTGGTTAACGCATCAAACTGGTTTTCATGAAACTTCTAACGTTATGGAATTGATGTCCCATAAAGTTGTTAACGCATGCGCTTTATGTCCCATGAACGTTTCACACATAACTTCCCGTATTTACTAACCGCCTCACCCTTATGACACTTCCTTATGACGGGCGTAGTGTACGCCGCACGCTGTAAACCGCCAAACCAATACCCAAAGAGGATCCCCCAATTTGTGTTTAATGTCTCGAATGGTTTGGAAAACATGTAGCACGTTGTTGTGGCTTGGCAAGTCAAGCTCGGGAAACTTGCCAGCCTGGTGACCTTCGACGGTCGAGATTTTGCATCTTGAGAGGAGGGGAAACCGTTGATCGTTGCACTCCTTCATTTCGGTAGTCACAGAAAGTGAGGGCCAACGTGTTGGCGTGGCTAGGTTGGCATGCCGTTGGCATGGCAAGGTTTGGCGTGGCCAAACTTAGGTTTTTCGGCCAAAGGTTACCATGCGTCGTCCTGCAACCTTGGATGGATAGGATTTGCTCCCCGGGATTGAAGGGCAACCGTTGATTGTTGCACGCCTTCGTTATGGTAGTCACGTAGTGAGGGACAACGTGGTGGCGCGGCTAGGTTGGCATGCCGTTGGCATGGCAAGGTTTGGCGTGGCCAAATTTAGGTTTTCGGGCCAAAGGTTACCATGTGTCGTATGGTAACCTTGGATGGCTAGGATTTGCAACTGGGTTTGAAGAGCAACCGTTGATTGTTGCACACCTTCGTTTTGGTGGCCGCGTAGGGAAAGCCAACAGGGTGGCGCGGCTAGGGTGTGGTTAGGCTTGGCATGTGGGGACAAGGGTTCACCATGGGCGTGGCTAGCTTTGGCTAGGTGCGATTTTGGCTTGGCATGTGGGTCCAAAGGTTTTCCATGGGCGTATAGTGTGGCTAGGGCCAAGGCAAGGGAGTTTGTCTTGGCATGATGTGACTAGCATGGCTAGGGCCAAGGCAAAGTGCATTTGGCATGTCGCGGCTAGCTTGGCTAGGTTTGGTTTGGCTTGGCATGTGGGGCCAAGGGTTTGCCATAGGCACATGGCGTGGATAGCTTGGGCTAGGTGCGGTTTTGGCTTGGCATGTGGGGCCAAGGGTTTGCCATAGGCGCATGGCGTGGCTAGGGCCAAGGCAAAGTGCGTTTGGCATGGCGCGGATAGCTTGGCTAGGTTTGGTTTGGCTTGGCATGTGGGGCCAAGGGTTTTCCATAGGCGTATGGCGTGGCTAGCTTGGGCTAGGTGCGGTTTTGGCTTGGCGTGTGGGGCCAAGGGCTTGCCATAGGCGCATGGCGTGACTAGCTTGGGCTAGGTGTCGTTTTGGCTTGGCATGTGGGACCAAGGGTTTGCCATAGGCGCATGGCGTGACTAGCTTGGGCTAGGTGCGGTTTTGGCTTGGCGTGTGGGGCCAAGGGCTTGCCATAGGCGCATGGCGTGGCTAGCTTGGGCTAGGTGCGTGACTAAGCTAGGGTTTTGGGGCAAAGGTCGTTTGGTAACCTTAGACGGCCAGGATTTTCTCCTGGGATTGAAGGGCAACCGTTGATTTGTTGCACGCCTTCGTTTTGATAGCCGCGTAGTGAAGGCCAGTATGGTGGCGCGGCATGGCGAGGTGCGTTTGGCATGGAGCAGTAGGTGTGGCTGGCATGATTTTCCATTGGCACGGAGGTTCGGCTAGCATGGTTGGCATGCTTTTGTGCGGTCGGTGTGGCTGGCATGATTTTCCATTGGCACAGAGGTGCGGCTAGCATGGTTCGCATGCTTTTGGCGCGGTCGGTGTGGCTGGCATGATTTTCCATTAGCACAGAGGTGCGGCTAGCATGGTTCGCATGCTTTGGCGCGGTCGGTGTGGCTGGCATTATTTTCCATTGGCACAGAGGTGCGGCTAGCATGGTTGGCATGCTTTGGCGCGGTCGGTGTGGTCGGGCATGATTTGCCATTGGCACAGAGGTGCGGCTAGCATGGTTGGCATGCTTTGGCGCGGTCGGTGTGGATGGCATGATTTGCCATTGGCACAGAGGTGCGACTAGAATGGTTGGCATGCTTTGGCGCGGTCGGTGTGGCTGTCATGATATGCCATTGGCACAGAGGTGCGGCTAGCATGGTTGGCATGCTTTGGCGCTGGGCTCGGTGTGGTGGCATGATTTGCCATTGGCACAGAGGTGCGCTAGCATGGTTGGCATGCTTTGGCGCGGTCGGTGTGGCTGGCATGATTTGCCATTGGCATAGAGGTGCGGCTAGCATGGTTGGCATGCTTTGGCACGGTCGGTGTGGCTGGCATGATTTGCCATTGGTACAGAGGTGAAGCTAGCATGGTTGGCATGCTTTGGCGCGGTCGGTGTGGCTGGCATGATTTGCGATTGGCACAGAGGTGCGGCTAGCATGGTTGGCATGCTTTGGCGTGGTCGGTGTGGCTGGCATGATATGCCATTGGCACAGTAGCATGGTTGGCATGCTTTGGCGGCTCGGTGTGGTCGGCATGATTTGCCATTGGACACAGTGGGAATTAGGGTTTGGCTTGTCGTAACCCTAATTTGAAAAAGATACCCCTAAGAATTATTTAGGGACACATTAAAGGTTTCATTAAATGTGCCTAGTAAATGCTTGTTACTTTAAATGTTGTGACATCACTGTCTGCTAGGGTTTAGTGTTTTACGATTTTAACCCTAAGCTAAAAACCACCATCAACACCTCCATTAAAGCTTTCTTGGAGAAATTTGAAAGAAAGGGTGTTTTGAGATTCACTCCAAGTAAGTAAATTCCTCTTGTTCCTTTCAATTTCTTATATATTATGATGAATTTTAAGGGCTCAAAGAGGAGCTCCAAAAGCTCAAATACCTCTAGCATGGATTCTCCTTGTAACCAAAATACTCTTAGGATTAGGTTTGTGGATGATTCTTGTGTTAGATTATTTGAAAAGATTTCATCTAAAGGTTTTATCCTTGAAAAGAAATTGGATCTCTAGTGGGCATGAAGAGTATTTAGTTTGCTTCAAAAAGTTCAAGCTTGGAAATATCTATGATGGTCTTGGTTAAGGTTTTGATTCTCTCACAAGGATTTTCTATGCCAATATTCATAATGTTGATTTTGATAAGATGGAATTCAAATCCATGGTAAGTAAAGAAATATTCTTTGTTGATAGAGAATTGATTTCGAAGATTACTAAAATCCCATTGGGAAACGTGTGTCTCCCTAGACCAAGTGATGAACGTCCATCATGTGATGAAATCTCTTAAGATTTGTGGCAAGAAGGTAGCTTGGAATCAAGGAAAATTTCCCACTAATGATCTTAGTATCCCTTTAATGGCATTTGGAAAACTTGGTATTCCCAATCTTTGTCCCTCCACAATTGAGAATTCTTGGTGGAGCCATGAGTTTGCAGAATTAGTTTATTTCCTTGATTCAGGTGTTAAAAGTTTCGATATTTGTGGTTTTATCATTCATCAAATGGCTTCGATGACTTCACCTATCAATATGTTAGGTTATCCTTGCTTGATTGGACAAATTTGCCATGATCGTGGTCTTGATTCAATTGGCAACTCTCTTGGAGTTCCCAAACCGGATCGTTCGTGTACCTTTAGGCACATAAGGGAGAATGTGTGCAAAAGACAAAGAGACGCTTCACTCAACGATCGTAACCCTACCACTTTGTGTCTTCTACAAAAAATTCATAAAGGTGTGCGTAGAGTTGATTCAAAGGTGAAGTGTATCCAAGAACAATTGTCTTTGGTTGCAACGAAGTTTCCTGAGCTCAAGGAAGATTTGAACAAAATTCAAGCATCTTGGAGTATCTCCGATGAGGAAGAAGATGAGTAATTTGTGTTCTATTTTGCCTAGTAAATCTTCTATTTTTATTGTTTTTGTAGGATCAGAATATCGCAACATCAATATCTCGCGAGATTAGTAAACGACAGCATCGCGAAGGCGTCGCAGAAGAGTAACATAAATGACGCAATGAATGATGACAGCCAAAACACGAGAAAGATGTGAAGATCTAGCGAAGTTTAGGAGTGTCGCGAGATTGTATACTTGTACACTTGCGATATTTCGCAAGTCATTCCCGAAAATAAAGGACAGCTTAGCTGTCATCCATTGTATACTACCCTATATAAAGAGTCGAATAAGCCTGTCGTAGGGAGATCTTTTTTTGGGTGTTAGGCAAGTCATTAGGAGAGAGAAAGTTTGAGTGATTGTATTTTCTTTAGCTCTTTTCCATTTTATCTTGTAATATTCAAGAAATTAATCAATAAAAAATCATAGATATTCATCTTCAAATGGCTTAGTTGTGTGGAATTTAGTGAGGGGTGTAGTGTAGGATTTCCTGCAACTACATATTGGCGCTAGAAACAGGGAGAGAGTAAGGATTGACATCGTGATTTGAAAGAATTGGGAGTAGTAGGGAAAGAATTTCATATAATTTTCAACAGTTTACCAAAATTAAGAAATGGCTAGAAGAAGAAATGCATCTGAGCAACCAACAACCGTTAGAAGGAGTAGGAGACTTGCCGGAGAAGAGAGAAATGAAATGGGAGAATCCTCAAGAAGGAACATAAGAAATAATGAAGAAAATCAAATTCAATCACCAATTCAACCAGTAGCAGATAGAACCGTGGACTATGATAGAGTAAGTGTGCATACTTGGAGATCGACTGTGGACGAAGAGGAGAAGAACAACAATTAGTAAACAATGGACAAGAGGGGAGAGCCCAGAAGGGATTGGAGAGATAATTCATGGAAATGAAGAGATCGCAGAGATTAGAGGCATTGAGACAAACAATACATGAAGAGAGACGATTAGAGCGGAGGAACGTGCAAACTTGACAAGACAAATCATGAGCTGAGGATGGAAAACATAAGATTAAAAATAGAAGGTCGAGAAGCACTACAAGATCAAGTTCAAGATCGGTTAGAGAGGAAAGGAGGAGAATTTTACCTACAGAAAATGATGATGAAGAAAACCAAGGAGAAGCGCAAAATCTAGGCATAGAACATTGCGAGAGAAGATAAGTGATGGAAGATCGTTATATTCCACGTCCCGAGAATCTTCAAAGTGGGCAGAATGATGGGAATCAAGGAAATAGGCAGCGTCAGAGGCAAAATAATCCGGTTGATGAAGAAAATCAAGAAGAAGGAAGAAGAATATTGCATGGGAGAGAAGCACAGAGGAAGCAAAAAGAGATTGAGGATGAAATTGAAAGACATTATGTTGAACAAGCACGTCTAGCCCGAGAGAAAAGATTGAGAGCAGAAATGGAAGAACAGGGAGTTAGAAGAGGCAATTCGCGAGAATAATCATGATAATCGAGAAAGAAGGCGAGAACAAAATCGCAACAATGATAATATTAATGAAGAATATGAAAGAGCACAAAAAGAGCTGATAGGCAACAAAGAAGAGAAATTGATAGATATAACGGTGTGCGAATTCGTGAAAGAAGTGAAGGAGAAGATCGCAGAGAAAGACGAGAAGAGAATGATGAAAGTTAAAGTAGACATGAACGCAGGAGAAGAGAAGCGGAACTAAAAAGACCAATAGATTCAAGTTCTCATGTAAATGAACAAATTTGAGAGAATTGGCAGAAATGAGAGGAATGATGAACAATAAAAGGAGAGGAGGAAAGAGACAGTTGGATGAAGCCATAGAAGAAGCTGCGAAAACTCCATTCACACAAGAGATACAATTAGGAGGAATACCACCGAAGTGCAACTTACCGACATTAACCAGCATTTTCTATGGAACAACTTGTGCAATACAGCATATCAAAGCTTATATGAGATGTATGTTACAATGGGAGAATCATGATGCTATATTGTGCAAATATTTTGCATCAAGTCCGACAGAGAAGCTTTGAAATGGTTTGAAGGGGCTACCGAAGAATACAATAACATCTTTCAATCACTTGCAGGCTATATTTTTAGGGGCATATTGATGCGTGTCGTAGGTGCAATCAAATTAATTAATGTTTCCACTCAATTAAAAATAATATAATGGAAGTCAAGTTCGATCCCACGAGGAGCACGAGATTCTAGTTGTAAAAATTGTCACAAAAAGGGGGGTGTAAAAAGCAAAAGAAAATAAACAAAGCAATTAAAAGATAAAGTTGAAAGCAATAAGAGAGACAAGATCAAGGAATCCTTCTTCGTTGCGAAACAATGATTAAAGTTATGTTCTTTTCCACTTGTTATTAGTCACAGATTATCACCAACCTTAGGATAAGCAGTACGCTTAGCTAGCCCCAAAATCCCTAATTTCACCGAGTAACAGTCCGCTTAGTTATCAAATTCTATTCAAAAGAACCACCTTGAGGTCCGCTTTACAAGATGTAATTCCTGAATGCATTAAGATTTATGAATTTAGGTTTAGTACTAGTAGTTAAACTCGGTTCGCTTGGTTCACTTTCTAGCGTTGTTTCTACACACAATTGCTCCACGGAATCCCTCCGCAAGGTCTCGTGTTTGCTACTTATGTAAAGAGTCAAGAAACGATTACTTATCCCCTAACTTATACTAGATTTAGATTAAACTAACAAATCAATTTAGCATGCATTCTAAACAATCTATCAATCAATCATGAATGTCATTAAGATCATTCCTATTAGTAAAAACAAACGATAATCATGTGAAAAAACTTCAAGATAGAATTAAAAACAAAAACTCAAATCATATTAAGAACTAGGAATTCATCCTCAATCAATAAAATTAGCTACTCATGTTAAAGAGTTCACACAAAGAATAAGAAAAGAAAAGAATTGTTGTGTGTGTAGAGATATGTAAAAGATGTGTGTAGAGAGGTGTGTAGAAGTTGTAGAAAACTTCTCTATTTATAGGCTTCAATATTCTCCAAATCTTCTAAGGAATAGAATCCTTTTCCTTTTGTAATTCAATTTCCAAATCCAAGCTTTTCTCAACTCTTCCACCTTCTCTTTCCGAATTTGAGTCCAATTCTCCATCCAATTCCTAGCCCAAGTCTTCACACCCATGAGAGAAGTCCATAGAAAATTCTGGAATTTTTGCTCGCCGGAAAACTGGGATTATGGCCGGAATCCGACCGGAATTAGTAGCCGCCGGCCACCTGAAAATTTCTCCGTCAAGAGAATATTCGACGGAATATTCCGTCAGTCCTCCGTTAGGACTAACGGTCAAACGGGTCAACCGTCAGTCAACTGTTAGTCAAAGGGTCAAAGCAGATGAGGGAGTCAGCTATGAGTCGGGCCACCGAGGCAGCCTAATCGGTCCGACCGGGTTGGATCATCAATCAATCGGTCATCGCGAGTCCAAATGAGTCAACGATCCTGGCCCAAGCCATTGCAATCTTTCATAGTGCGCCACGCCATGAGGGTCAGTATCTTCCCTGTTTCATTCACGGCCAAGATGGCCTGTCTTGCATCTCATTTCCAGCCATGATGGTCGAGTCTCCCGACACCGCCAAAATCAATTGCGAACCATTCAAATCCATGCTTAAAGCACTCCGCTCCACATGACCTTTCATTCTAGCTTTACCAACACATACAAAACCCATACTTGAATCATCACACAGACTACATATCCACCAGATACCCGTTTGCTTTCTTCATTCCCATCTCAACCTGCATCACCATCAACTCAGCACATCCCTCTTCCAGCCATTGCAACTTCACCTGCACTGCAATACACACCAGCACTATACAAACTGCCACCGCAACCGCAAACAACTGTGTTCGAGCCAACACTAGCTTGGCCTTGCCGCTCCAATTTCAGTTCATATACCAACTCCATTCTCTCGATCTCGGACCATCAACAACACCAACTTCCTCTATCGTTCACAAATCATGACTCAATCAAACCCAAATTCACCGAGCACCATTTCATAATTCCCCTTTACTGTAAGCAAGACTACCACACTCATTTTACCATTTGAAACTCGGCTCAACACCTTCCATTTCTTCAAACATCGGCCTCCAATATCAGATTCATCTCCAATTTCTTCACTGTTTCCTCTCAATTTCAACAGCAGCAGTGAGGCCAAACCCAACAGTATCTGAGATCGATTCCAGCAAATCCCATCTCCGAACTCAAACTAACAAATCTGAGAACAACCCAACTTCTCAATTTCTCCATATCCATGTCTTGCTCATCACCAGAAGCGTCATAACCCATCTCCATTTATCTTCTCTCGAGCTTCAATACCATACCCGATTAACACCGACCGACCCTAATCGATTCAATCCCTCAAGCAGCGGCACCACCGGTCATATCAACATCACCACTGGTAACCATCTCGCACGGCTCCACCTTCATAACAGCAGTGTCTCAACCATCTTGAGCTTTATCCTAGATTCAACAACAATTAGCCACCAGAACCCATCTTCGATCTCTTTGACAGAACCATATCCGTCTCTGTCTTCATCTGCTGCTTCAATCTCTGAATTGCACCATCAGTGATTATCAACAGCACCATCAACCACTTCAATATATCACCTCCTTCAATCGATTCTTCTCAAAACTCAATCTAGATCCGTGACCCTGTCTCCTCTATTGAATCGAACCATAACCCAGTTACCATCTCTGAAATCAACATCTTCTCCCTCTCTTCCCATCATCTCTGTTGTCTCTCGAATTCTTGAGTTTCTCTCTTATTCTCAATTTCAACATCCATAGCTGCTTGCGCAGCCTTTCTTTTTTTCTCAGGTGAACAAAAATAATAATTGAGAGAAAACTCAATTTTAGGTTATACAAATTGGGTCTGGACCTGGGCACTAATATGGGCCAGCCAATAACATCCCAAGCCAGCTTACATAGGTGCCTTTAACCTTTGAATGGGTTTCCCCTTATCGTTAACTGAACTGTCTTTAGTGCTCCTCCAAAGAGAGTTTCCCCTTAACCATTACTGGGCTCCGGATAGTGTTCGCCCGTAAAATGACCTTTTTGCCCTTTTTGGCTCAAATTGGGTGATTTCTTCTTCTTTTCTCCCGTGCGACTCCGAAGTAGCTATAAAACTCAAAACAAGCGTAAAATACATAATTTACAAGAAAAATAGCAAAGAAAGCATAAACTACTAGATAGTAAATTATGGTGTATTCTACACCTATCAAATTCCCCACACTTAGACTTTGCTAGTCCTCGAGCAAATCAAACTAAAAACTCACAACTTCTAAACGTTCAAGCGTCCCAAGCATCCAAAGAGTTATGAGGACATAGAGTTTCGCATTCTAGTAATAAGAAGTTAGAAATACTAAAGAACATATTCTCGTTCTTAAATGTTGAGTGAGAAATAACCACACCATAATGAGAGAACGCGTGTTTGAGAAACGATCAATAAGCATTTCGCCTCGACTTCGCCTCACCAAAAGGATTTTATGATAATTGCACTCAAAAAGACGGTTTTTTATGGTTCTCACATGTGTGCAGTAGGAATGAAGAGAGAAATCTGCGACACGTTGAATGGTGGGAAGGATAACTTCCGAAATTTTTAAAACCCACATCTTTTAATATTTTGAAAAACCATTTTTCCGACGATCTCTAAGAAAGGAAATCAACCATTTTTATCGAGGATGAGATTACTTACTCACCTTCACATCCGATCGCCAATTATGATAACACCACTCTCACGGCATCCAATAGAAACGTCTTCCGCTCCTCGTCTTTATCTTCTTGGTCTTCGTCTTCGGTTTCAACTATTGATGATAAACCCTCGAATTTCATAAATCCTTAACAATTTATAACTCTTTTTTTACCTTAAAACTTTGTCGCTTGAAACTTCCTTATATATTTTCCTTCCCCACGGCTCATTAAATAAAAATAAGAACAAATATTTCTCTTGTTTTTCTCTTTTTTTTTTTTTTCTTTTTTTCTTTTCTTTTTTTTTTTTTTTTTTTTTTTTTTTTTTTTTTCAAACAAGAGAAATTAAATACAAAATAAACCATGGCCGTGGAAGAAGTATTTTACCGCTTGATTCTTCACAACTTGTATCGTCTTGAAATCAAAAACTTCAAAAATTCTCACCTTTTAATTTTCTTCGCTTTCATGAATAAGTCTTCATACTTGAATATAAAATTACCTCATTGTATTGTAAGTCTTCAACATATATGTAAAATCCGCTCTTTGTATGTTGCTTTACTTGAATTTGAAATTTGCTCTTTTTCTCGTTTTGTTGCTTGTAAACCTTAAACTTTTCCAACTTTCCTTGTAGATTTTGATGTCGCTCCTTGTTGATGATGAATGTGTTTCTATGGATCCGTTGTTGTCTCGAGAGAGAATGGTGCTAATCGCAAATCGAACTAAGAAGGAAGCTTTCATCTATGGACGTCACCCTCATGATTGACAAAATTAGCACTCAAGAGATCAAAGAGTAGTGCTTCTATTGGTGGGAGGTTGGGTAGCTCACCATTCTACCCTAATTAACGTTTACGGTGACACACACTCAAAAGAGCTCTTTAGTAGATGGAAAATTTCTGGTCGGTGCCTCACATGATATGAATACGGGTAGTCTCCACTAATGATTGATCAGCAACTCTAATAACGCATTTCTCCCTGCACCAAATTCGCATCACCGGCATGATTAAATCCATTATTTAACACTCTAACAAACAAGAAATCCGAATGTAGTTCTCTAACATTTCCAAGTTCAATTATGTCGGTCAAAATCTCTATGTAAACATACCTAGAAGTATGCTAGTGACTCTAAAATCTCTAAAAGTTGAGGAATTTTTAAGTAAAACTTTTTTTTTTTTTTTTTTTTTTTATTTTTTAATTTTTTTGTAATTTTTGTTTTAAAAAACATGCTTAACCACTCCCCCCACACTTAAACCTTACATTGTCCTCAATGTAATTGAATCCTCCTAGTAAAGTCAAGGTGGGAAATTTTAACATGATAAGAAACAAGAAAAAGAAATAACAAAAAGCAAAAAGATAAGAAATACAAAACCGATGGGTTGCCTCCCATTAAGCGCTTGTTTTAAAGTCGACGGCCCACTTGGCTCTTGCAAGATTCATTCCCCATATACTAACAATCTGAAAATTTGAGGATCCACCCATAATACCTGTTTTGAAAACAATAACTCCATACAAATATTAGCACAAGAAAACAATAGTGAAATTATCGCCGATAGAAATTTCCCCCACACTTATTCTCGTCCACACTTGGAAGTGTATAAAGAACATAGAATTTGGGAACTTCCATGTATTCCTCTTGGCAAACCTGCATAGTGTTAGAATCAAGTGTTTCCAATGGTGGATATTTAGAAACAAAATCATCCAAAAATACTTTCGAAGCACATACATTCAAACCAATAAGAGGTAAAGGAGAAGAATCAATAGGCAAAGGGTTAGACAAACCTTGCACAATCTCTTGTATTATAGAATCCTCTTCATCCTTAAAAAATTCAAGTGAATTAATTACCTCTTGTATATCGTGGTCCTCTATTAAACCTTGCAACCATTCTTCGTCGTTTTCTACCTTAACCAAAGTCTCGGTATCATTAAAATCATTCGCAAGTTCAATTGGGTCTTCCACAAAATCAATGAATGTGGTTTCATCCTCTAGCATCATCTCTTCAACATTCTCATCATCGGAATCGGGCCATTCTTCCCTCACATAATCTTCCTCGGTATAAATTGTAAGATCTTCTTGTGCGGGTGTTACACCGTTTACAACAATAGGTAAGTGATATCCAAACTCCTCCTTTTGAATAGGTGAAGGATCGTTATTATGATCCGGAGTTGGAATAACTTCCTCATTGTTGCAACGCTCATACACTTCCGCGGACTCCCATCTTTCCCTAAGAAATTTTTGCCAAGCAATAAATGCATCTTCCTCAAGCTCTTCCTTTTGAATAGGTGATTGATCATTATTAAGATCAAGGCTCAAGTAATCTACACTAGCGTCATCAAAAGTCTCCAAAGGTTTGTTAATTTGTTCGTATATTTTCTCCGAAATTTCCTTTGAATTTCTCGATGTGATTCTTGCATCTTTTGTTGAAGATCCCCAATCATGGCCAACATCTTATCTCGCAAAACTAGAGAATTTCTGATCATAAACAAAACTATCCTCCCATCCTTGTGATTGTCCACTTACATACCCGTCATAAGGTTGTTGATATGTATGAGAATATCCATAAGGTTCTCAGAAAATTTATCATAGCCAAAATATTGGTTTTGATTGTATCCTAAGGATGGTTGGAAGTTGTCATAATGTTGAGGTTGAAAACCGTATTGATTGTTGTAATATGCTTGCTCTTGTCCACCATACATGGAAAACCTACCTGAAATAAGATTCAAAAACTTAAGTTAGATACTTAATAGAATCCAACAAAGCAAGAATAAAGCAAAAAAAAAATAAAAACAACTAAAATCATCCCGTTGCTCCCGGCAACGGCGCCAAAATTTGATGCGTGTCGTAGGTGCAATCAAATTAATTAATACTTTACTACCTAATTAAACAGTAATATAATGGAAGTCAAGTTCGATCCCACGAGGAGCACGAGATTCTAGTTGTAAAAATTGTCACAAAAAGGGGGTGTAAAAAGCAAAAGAAAATAAACAAAACAATTAAAAGATAAAGTTGAAAGCAATAAGAGAGACAAGATCAAGGAATCCTTCTTCGTTGCGAAACAATGAATCAAGTTATGTTCTTTTCCACTTGTTATTAGTCACAGATTATCACCAACCGTAGGAAAGCAGGTACGCTTAGCTAGCCCCAAAATCCCTAATTTCACCGAGTAACAGGTCCGCTTAGTTATCAAATTCTATTCAAAAGAACCACCTTGAGGTTCGCTTACAAGATGTAATTCCTGAATGCATTAAGATTTATGAATTTAGGTTTAGTACTAGTAGTTAAACCTTGTTCGCTTGGTTCACTTTCTAGCGTTGTTTCTACACACAATTGCTCCACGGAATCCCTCCGCAAGGTCTCGTGTTTTCTACTTATGTAAAGAGTCAAGAACGATTACTTATCCCCTAACTTATACTAGATTAGATTAAACTAACAAATCAATTTAGCATGCATTCTAAACAATCTATCAATCAATCATGAATGTCATTAAGATCATTCCTATTAGTAAAAACAAACGATAATCATGTGAAAAAACTTCAAGATAGAATTAAAAACAAAAACTCAAATCATTTTAAGAACTAGGAATTCATCCTCAATCAATAAAATTAGCTACTCATGCTAAAGAGTTCACACAAAGAATAAGAAAAGAAAAGAATTGTTGTGTGTGTGTAGAGATGTGTGTAGAGAGGGTGTGTAGAAGTTGTAGAAAACTTCTCTATTTATAGGCTTCAATATTCTCCAAATCTTCCAAGGAATAGAATCCTTTTCCTTTTGTAATTCAATTTCCAAATCCAAGCTTTTCTCAACTCTTCCACCTTCTCTTTCCAAATTTGAGTCCAATTCTCCATCCAATTCCTAGCCCAAGTCTTCACACCCATGAGAGAAGTCCATAGAAAATTCTGGAATTTTTGCTCGCGAAAATCGATTGTGGCCGAATCCGATGGAATTAGTCGCCACCGGCCACCTGAAAATTTCTCCGTCAAGAGAATATTCGACGGAATATTCCGTCAGTCCTCCGTTATGACTAACGGTCAAACAGGTCAACCGTCAGTCAACTGTTAGTCAAAGGGTCAAAGCAGATGAGGGAGTCAGCTATGAGTCAGTCACTGAGTCAGCTAACTGGTCTGACTGGGTTGGATCACTGAACTGAATCGGTCATCGCCGAGTCCAAATGAGTCAACGATCCGGTCCAAGCCATTGCAATCTTTCATAGTGCAGTTCACGGCCATGAGGGCTGTATCTTCCCTGTTTCATTCACGGCCAAGATGGCCCTGTCTTGCATCTCATTTCCAGCCATGATGGCTGAGTCTCCTGCACACTGCCAAAATCAATTGCAGAACCATTCAAATCCATGCTTAAAGCACCTGCTCCACAGCCTTTCATTCTAGCTTCACCAACACATACAAAACCCATACTGAATCTGTCACAGCAGACTACATATCCACCAGATACCCGTTTGCTTTCTTCATTCCCATCTCAACCTGCATCACCATCAACTCAGCACATCCCTCTTCCAGCCATTGCAACTTCACCTGCACTGCAATACACAGCGCACCATACAGCTGCCACTGCAAACTGCAAACAACCAGGTTCAGGCCAACACTAGCTTGGCCTTGCTGCTCCAATTTCAGTTCATATACCAACTCCATTCTCTCGATCTCAGACCATCAACAACACCAACTTCCTCTATCGTTCACAGTCATGACTCAATCAAACCCAAATTCACCGAGCACCATTTCATAATTCCCCGTACTGCATAAAGACTACCACACTCATTTTACCATTTGAAACTCGGCTCAACACCTTCCATTTCTTCAAACATCGGCCTCCAATATCAGATTCATCTCCAATTTCTTCATTGTTTCCTCTCGATTTCAACAAAGAAGGTGAGGCCAAAACTCAACAAGATCTCGAGATCGATTCCAAAGAAATCCCATCTCCGAACTCAAACTAACAAATCTGAGAACAACCCAACTTCTCAATTTCTCCATATCCATGTCTTGCTCATCACCAGAAGCGTCATAACCCATCTCTGATTTATCTTCTCTGAGCTTCAATACCATACCCGATTAACACCAACTGACCCTAATCGATTCAATCCCCTGAAGCAGCAGCACCACCGGTCATATCAACATCACCACCGAACCATCTCACACGGCTCCACCTTCATAACAATGCAGTGTCTCAACCATCTTGAGCTTTATCCTAGATTCAACAACAATTAGCCACCAACCCATCTTCGATCTCTTTGACGAACCATATCCGTCTCGTCTTCATCTGCTGCTTCAATCTCTCAATTGCACCATCAGTGATTATCAACAGCACCATCAACCACTTCAATATATCACCTCCTTCAATCGATTCTTCTCAAAACTCAATCTAGATCCGTGACCTGTCTCCTCTATTGAATCGAACCATAACCCGATTACCATCTCTCAAAATCAACATCTTCTCCCTCTCTTCCCATCATCTCGTTGTCTCGAATTCTTGAGTTTCTCTCTTATTCTCAATTTCAACATCCATAGCTGCTTGCGCAGCCTTTCTCTTTTCTCAGGTGAACAAAAATAATAATTGAGAGAAAACTCAATTTTAGGTTATACAAATTGGGTCTGGACCTGGGCACTAATATGGGCCAGCCAATAACATCCCAAGCCAGCTTACATAGGTGCCTTTAACCTTTGAATGGGTTTCCCCTTATCGTTAACTGAACTGTCTTTAGTGCTCCTCCAAAGAGAGTTTCCCCTTAACCATTACTGGGCTCCGGATAGTGTTCGCCCGTAAAATGACCTTTTTGCCCTTTTGACTTAAATTGGGTGATTTCTTCTTCTTTTCCTCCGTGCGACTCCATAGTAGCTATAAAACTCAAAACAAGCGTAAAATACATAATTTACAAGAAAAATAGCAAAGAAAGCATAAACTACTAGATAGTAAATATGGTGTATTCTACACCTATCAC
>JAJJWW010008586.1:0-43546 GCA_023531295.1 Papaver armeniacum | reverse complement strand
CTTAATCTGTCCATGTGATTGGTTGACTCCGGTTATGATGTCCAGAAACTATCTGAGTTCTGTGACTTATATATGAATTTTAGTATGCTTGAGTGAAAACTTGTGTACAGCAATTGGAATTTCGCATCAGGGTACTTCCTCCTGTAATCAATAAGGATGCCAACCAAGGAGATTCTAGGGTGCCTTCCAAGGTTCTGCGTATATAGTTAAGGTCTGGAGTATAAAGGTTTTGTGGGTATACCTCTTGTAAACCCTCCCGAGACTATAACTCGGCCACTAGGGCCATCTAGGGGTTTAAAGGCTTATTGCATACGCTAAATGCAATCGACGATGCCTGCGACAGTGAGTTAGGATTTTATTTTAGCAGTAAAGATGACACATCCAACACCATCTCCACCAAAATTTGAGGACCCATCAGTAAATACAGTCCACAGTGGCTTAGGCGGATCAACCTCCATTGCGGACTCGACTTCAGTTTGATTAGTGTTGACTTTATAGGTTTTTTCAACATTTTTTCTTCTTCAAAAAATGTTTCTATGTCATCCACAGGAAAATCTTCTAAAGCGAGGCTAGAGCATGACCTTTATCTTTAGTTCTGGTTTCATACTTGATTTCATATGCCCCTAAAAAATTTGATTGTATTGCCAATCGGCTGGAATCATCAGCACGTTCCAAGATTCTCTTTAACGGATTTTCAGAATAAACCACTATCTGTCTCCCTTGGAAATAAGGCTTGAGGCAACGAGAAGAGTGCAGTAGTGCAAGTGTTATCTTTTCAATTTTTGTGTACCGTGTTTCCGCGCCCGTCAAAGATTTAATGACGAAGTAAACAAATTTCTCATGTGATCAATAACGAACAAGGTGTTGCAGCCAGGTAAACTCCAATGTGTTGTCCAATTTTTGGACTCACCAATACTGGGGGAGTAGACAAATATTACTAGACTTCGTTGAAAGCCTTTTTGCGATCATCCGTCCACCTAACCGCTTTTTTCAGGACATCAAATAAGGTCTTGAATCGATCCAACGAGCGTGAGATGAAACGGTTCAGCGCTGCTAATCACTCTGCCAGTTTATGGACCTCCTTCTTCGTTCTTGGGGACGGCATATCTCTGATGGCTCTGATTTTTTTCCGGATTTGTCGTGATTCCTTTATGGGTCATCAAGTATCCAAGGAACTTTCCCAAGAATAGCCCGAATTAACACTTTGATGGATTGAGCGTTATCTGATATCTTCTCAAAATATCGAATGTCTTCTGTAGATCGAGCAAATGAGACTCCTTTTTCTAAAATTTCACTACCATATCGTCGATATATACACCTCCATTGTCTTCCCAATCATATCTTTGAACATATCGACTACCAAATGTTGGTAGGTTGCTCATGCGTTTTTTAGACCAAACAGAATCACATTATAGTAGTAAACTCCCATGTCTATTACAAAGAAGTATGCTCTTGATCTTCTTCGAAAATAGGTATTTTTTTATATCCAGAAAAACAGTCCATGAATGAAAATCTCACGTACCCTGAGGTTGCATCAACTAAATCTTTTATCCGCGGAAATGGATACGTATCACTCAGACACACTTTATTAAAATCAATAAAATTGATATAGACACGACTTTTACCATTCTTCTTTGGAACGGGCACGACATTAGACAGCCAGCGAGGATACTGTACTAGTCGAACAAATCCTTCCTCCAACATCTTCTCGACTTCTGAAGCAACTCCATCTTTTTTTCTTTGTGCCATATTCCTAACTTTTTGATGAACTGGATTGGAACTTCTCATCGATGTTTAGCCTGTGACAAGATACATTCGGATCTATTCTGGGCATTTCGGCGAAACTCCATGTGAAACCTTCAATGTTTGCCTTTAATAGTGTAATCGGATCATCATGTTCGTGCGTGGGTAGACCTTCCCCTACGAACGTGGTTTTGTGCTTCTCATCCCCAATCTGGACCCCAATCAGGTTCTCGACTGTTAGAGGTTCAACTGCATCATCTCCCATATATGATTATGGTGAGAGAGTATTCTGTAATTGTTATTTTTGTTCGACTCGCGGGATATGGTTCCCGCTAATTTCTGATTTCCAGTATTCATCCATAGCATTCTCGTGACATAACGATAGCATCATTGTGGATAGTGTATATACCTCTCATGTGTGCTTCAGTGAACTCAATCTTTGTACATCCAAGCTCCGGGATTTCTGATCTGTTTACATTGACAAAATCGGTGTGAATTTTCACGTACCACTCCTTCAATTGCCTGAGCTTTCTCCTGGTCTCATTTTTCGATGCCTGCCTAGTTGTTGAATGGATCCTGGAATTACTGACGTTTATCACATGTGTTGTGCCTAGATGTCCCGATCCTTTCCCAAAATCCTTCTTCATGTACTCTTGCAGCTTTCCAGCGTCTATCATTCGCCGGATTTCGATCTATAAGGAGCAAAAATTCTCAGTCTTGTGACCAATGTCTTTATGATAATCGGAGTACTTGTTTTTGTCACGTTTATCACGTGTATCTGCTGGAAAATGTCGAGGGGGGCTCAAATCCTTGATTATTCTCTCATACAACTATGTGAGCCATATGTTCAATGGTGTAAGCTTCATATCATTATGTTTGTGATATCCAGTTTCCACTCGTCCCCCATGGTTTTTCTCTCAAACTTCACCGCTACAGATATGTTGTCCACTCGAACGGTTCTTTGACTTGTCTTTCTTCCCATCATTTGGATGGTTGGATAATATGTTAACTTCTCAAGTTTCTCGATCTTTCGAATCATCCTCAACTACTCGATCATACAGTTCTTATAGAGTCTTTGGTGGTATCTTGACTAAGGAACCGTATACGCCTCTTTGATCATACTGGTATGCCTGTTTGTAAGCTTCGATGGTGAGTTGATCGTTGGCACCATCCACCTTAGACAACTCTTGCTTGAAGCGTCGAGTAAAATGTCTAATGCTTTCCTCTTTTTGAATACCCAGTAGGAACAATGAGTGACATCCCTTCCGATCACGTCTGTTGTATCTGTAGTGAGAACAAAATATCTCTACCAGCTTTCGGTAAGTCCCGATCGACTGTGCCCGAAGCTGATTGAACCATGCAATTGTTGTGCCAGTCAGTGATTGCGGAAACATTATGCACATCTACTCATTGTTGTACTACCACTGAGTCATGGCAGTTTCATAATGTAAAACATGATGATCTGGATCATCTATTTTCTCATTGAATTCTCGATGCCTTCGGGACTTGAAAATTCATTGGTGGCGAAATTCTCAAATATTCACTTGGAAGGGAGCTCCTGCCGCTTGATGCATCATGTCTATCTTTTCCTCTCTGGATTACTTCTTTGGCATTACTTTCTCGATTATCTTGCGAAGACGAGCATCTGTTATTGCATTTATATCACCATCAGAGGAACTGTCTTCCTGCTCATAGTCCCGATCCTCGGGAATATCAACTTCAGATCTTATTCTTTTCCTTTGTGGATCAGTAGACTCTGACTCTGACTCTGCCTCTCTCCGAACGATCATAGTAATCATGAGAAAATTCTCTCTCATTGAACCTCATCTTCGTCATTCCTGAGGCGTTTTGATCCTACTCCCCGGGATCGTACACACTTTCGTCTAGGTAGATCTCTAGTGACCACCTGGTCATTTTTTAACAGATTTTTATGTGGTTCATCCGGATCGATCACTTTTCTGGCTTGGTTAGCACCCTATGGATTAACTGGACTTCCAAAGCACTCCCACACAGACTGACTCTTATGGTTAGATCAAAATTCGTCGATCGATCTTAGTTGTTCATGTTAACAGTCCTTGATCGAGACTGGTGCTCATGTTCTAATCTCATGCGAACGTCCTCTTTCTCCACCTTATTCAGCTGACGCCGCAATAGTTCTTCCTCCATGCTAGGAGTTGTTATTCGTCCGTCTCGCATATCATGATTCCTCTTTGACGGACTCTAGAATACAATCTCTCCGTACACTCGAACTCGCTAGTTTTTAACATCAGGTTTGGAGTCAATGACCATTTCTTCATACTCGATCATCGGTCGTTTTTCACTTCTCCGATAATTTGGATCTTGGGTTCTGTCATGAACACGATCTCAACCCCGTCTGTTTCCAGTAGGCATTGCGGGTGCTGATTCAACCTCGTATTGTTCGACCACCGAGTGTCGAGGATTGCTATCAAAAACGATCTTTGGGGCAGTTTGTTTCACTTTTTCCATGATCTCGATTCGGAAAAACACAATCTCTTTTCTCGAATCCCCTTGGAGCGGCGCCAATTTTTGATTCGTAAAATATTTTTACCTCAAGCACGAATCAATGATGATTAAGTTGATGATCGAGCCGCGTATTAGGGGTACCTGCAATAAACCCTCTGATGCTTAAGATAGATAGAGTTTTTCACACGTAATTGTGTAGAGAAAATTGCATACCTATTAGGGTTGTGAACCCATGTATGTATATGTTTCCATTAGGATTTTCTACTAAAAAATGGTTGATCCGTATTATTTGATTTTGGTGATTTTAATATTTGGATCACAATTATATCCCCATTGTCAACCTGATCATCGTGACCATTAACATCTAAACCCCATTTAAGATTATTGATGATCGATCATTAATTTCTGATTTACAGTAGTTGACATTTAGTATTTTAGATTTTCAAATTTGTTAATCAGTTGGCATACAGTTTTAAAGCTGTAATGGCGTTCCCGTCGGCTGGTAGTGCTGGCGAAGTTGTTCGATTTTCGACGGTACCCAGAAATGAAGACCCGTCCAGTTTTTGGTTTTTAGTTTTGAGCATTGCAATTTGACACTATCTTTGTACAGATCCCTATCGATCTAACGACTAAGCTTATTAGAGTCAGACGATCTAACCGGTCTCATGAATAGTACACACACGAACTATTTTCGGGATTTCTTAAAGCTACCAAGCGTTAAGCTTTGCTATCTTTTACTCGCATTAAAAGGGGGAACACGGTTTTAATGGCGTTGTAATGTAGCCATAACGGTGTTATAACTTAACTGAGGGGGTCGTTGTTTTCCATCAACAAGCTTAACGAGTGTGAATTCGTGCACACTCCTTCACGAGTGTGTATTTCACATTTCAATCGAGGGTCGTGATTCTAAACATGGAAGGTAATTGGGCTATCAGTTAAATAATCAGCCAACCAGAAGAATATGTGAAATATACGAGGAGTGTGAACAAATTTGGACTCCAAGTTTAACGCCAGAAGAATATGTGAAATATACGAGGAGTGTGAACAAATTTGGACTCCAAGTTTAACGGCGTTTTTACACGTTGACTCTTTGTTTTCTGCAGATGTGGCAGCCTCTGGTTGGAGGTGCTTTCTGACGTGGCAGTGCTGATGCGGAATCTTCTTGCACTTATTTGGGTTGTTGCACGCAGGCTTGTATATAGAGTGCTTGAAAGGCCCAATTTACCCATACTTGGCTAGTAAGAGGAGCATATTAAGCCCAATGAGCCCATTTTTGGTGTAAAATATGAACCCTAATTTGGGGCATACAATAAAATTTGGGGGCATACGAGATATTATGGCACCCAATGCAAAATTATAAGGGCTGCCATAATGATGCTTAAGTTACTATAATACCCCTTCCTAGTTTAAATTACATTACTACCCTTCCACTTAATCCCTCCCACTAATTAACTACCCTCCCACTAATTAACTACCCTCCCACTAATTAACCATTACCCACTAATATACCAATTTTTTTAAAAGTTTTAAAAACCAAAAAACCCTTCTCTCTCCCTCTTTTTCTTATCTTCTTCTCCCAAATTTCGGAAAATTTCTAAAACTTTGTTGGTTTGATTTGTCGATTAAACACATACATGGCACCTCGTGTTAAGCGATGCCCTAGAAATACGGTGCCGAATCCTGGTGTTGAATCTGAAGCATTTCAATCTAGGGTTTTTGGAAAAGATGGAGATGAAGTGGTTAGTGGATCGATTGGTGTTGGAGAGGGAGAAATAGAGGCTGATTCTTTAAAATTTCACATAGAAAGGTATTTCCCACAAACCCATTGTTTATTTTTGCGTATTTCGTTGATTTATGACATGTAATCGATGATTCGTCTAGGTTGTTGTTAGTTTCAGGGTAGTGTTCGGAAATGTCGCAACGAACTTATTTTTTTATATACAGACCAAGAACAGTTCGGCTTAACATTTGTTATATTGTGAATATCGTACGAGCCGAACCAATGAGTTCGGCACAGAAAATTTTGTATGATAACAAGCCGAACCTGTTGGGTACATTGTTCGGCTCATTGTGATAAATATCGAATGTGCCGAACCTTACTCTGACCATGGCTAAAACTGTTGGGTACCTTGTTCGGCTCATATTAATAAATATCGCATGTGCCGAACTTTACACTGTGTTGGCCAATAGCTTCCTCTAAACTTGTCCAGTTATAGGTGAGTTATCAAATTGTGTAGTAGAATCATATTTATTTAATTTGGAAAACTAATTAAGGTTTGTCATTTGTTTTAGCACCCATCCGGGAAATTATGGAACCAAAGTTGCGGCGGGAAAGGAGTTGTTGAGAAATTTGAAGAAAAGAATTTCTTGCAAAAATAAGATGACGGTGGAGGAGCAAAAGGATTGGTACAACCAGTGGGATGCAGTCATAAACAAAGGGAAAGGACCCAATAAACCAGGAAAAAGGCCGACGAGCAAGAGTCCACGACAAAAAGGTGAAGGCTCAAGTCAAGCTGCTAGAAGCGAGCCAACTGGTGAAGAGGACGAGAATGTATGTCCTAAAGGGAAAAGAGGTCGTGGTCAGTGAACTATAAGTTTGGATGTGTCGTGAAGTACACTTAGTTTGTTATATTTTGTTATGAGTCGTTAAGCACACTTTCTTTGTTATGAGTTGTGAAGTACACTTAGTTTGTTATGTTTTGTTAAATACACTTGTTTGGTTTAGTACCTTAAATCACATGTTTTAATGTAATTTTGAATAGTTTTATATGTTTGGTTCGAATGTTAGGTGGTCTTTGAAACAACTTAAAGGAACATGGTTCGGCTTAAATTACAATTTTCGTAGTTGCTTCTAACCTTTGGAAGAGCATCCTCCTGGAAGATTAACTTCACTAGTTCCAATGCCCACACATAGCTTTCTTTCAACTCATCATGCAAAAACAAAAAGCAACGGTGAAAGGTGACTTGATTGACATATGACCAACAACGTTCATCAAGGGCATCTCATACTTATTGGTCTTGTAAGTGCAATCCAATATGAGAACTTGTGGGAAGCATAATGCCAACTTTACGCATTCGAATGGGCAATAAAAAGGTGCGTCACATGGCCGAATTCATCCAATTTCTTTTTGCCAAGCATAGTTCTTCTTTTGCGCCAACCACGGTTTTGGGCCGAGGTTCGGTTCACACGCAAGATTTCTATGAAAGCCGATCTCAAAGTTCGGCTAGTTCGTGTTTGAGTTATAAAGCCGAACTACTTGTCAAACATGGATTCGGCCTATTGGGAACTAATATTATAAGCCGAACCAAAAAAAGTTGAGTTTGGGTAAAATCGTTTCATAATCCAACAAATAAGCGATGTCCGGATCTCCATCGTTGATATGTATTTTATTAGCTTTACATGATGAAGATTCACCTTCCTCACTCGAATTTGTATCACACATCTCTCAACTAATTGTGAAAACTCTTTCATTTATGTTCCAACTTAAGACGATCTTGAAAGGACAATTTATCTTCCTTGTTTTAGTCTTATATTTTTTCCTAGTCTTCCCAACATATGGCTTACCTTTTTTCTTCTTGCTTACTTTCTTCCCACCCCTCTCACAAACCATCTCAACCCGCTCCTTTCGGCTTTGTCTACCTTTAACTAGGACGCAATTGATTTTCCAAGCATGTTCCTCAACCCATTTAACGACTTCTTCTTTGGTTTTCCACGTCTACATATCAAAAGTACAAAACTTAAGTTTTATTAATGATTTTGCATACAACATACTTGAAAATTAATAAAAACATAAACTACGTTAGTTACCTACCAAGTCGGGCTTTGGAAGTGATCTCTAGTATCTTCATAAATGACATCAACAGTGGTGGTTGATCCTCTATAGTTTCCATTTGAGGAACAATCTACAAGAATATCGCACAGTTTTGGGTCGGGTTCGGCTCACAATATGTACTCTATATAAGCCGACCTCGGTTTCGGCTTGTTCGTATTTGGAAGATAAAGCCGAACTACTTGTCGAACATGGAATCGGCCGATTGGGAACTAATATTATAAGCCGAACCGGAAGACTTGGAAATTTATGAAAACAAAAATATTGTTCGGCTCGATAACGTGTAAGCCTAACATTACAATCGTAACTCCTATTTTTTTTTCTACGGTTCACTGCTATTATCACATCACGCTTGAGCCGAACCATGAATATTATTTGACGAAAATAATTGAATGACAGTTCGGGCGTATATATTTCTCAATCGAAGAAACCGAACTGTTCTTATTTATTATGGTTCGGCATATATATTATCTGCCGAACCTTACTCTGTTGCGCCGAACTAGTTGCAGAAATCCTAACTTTTGGTGAAATCAAGCTACAAAACGGAAATTAAACAACTTATATAGCCATACCTGTGTATTATTAGCATTGGGTTCCTCATCCATGTACTCATCTTCGGGATTTGGCTCCATAAAGGAATCATCTTGAGCTTGAAAAAAAAGTTGAGTTTGGGTAAAATCATTTTCATAATCCAACAAATAAGCCATGTCTGGATCTCCATCGTAATTGATATGTATTTTCTTAGTTTTATGTGATGAAGATTCACCTTCCTCACTCGAATTTGTATCACACATCTCTCAATAATCACAAACAAAAAAAAAAAAAAAATTTCCTCCTCTCCTTCTTCTTTCCTCCTTCTTTTTCTAAATTAACTCACTAACTATCTTTAAAAAGAAAATTATTATCCTAAATTAACACTAAACTAACTACAATCATTAACAACTAATTAATCCGATTAACACTAATTTAACACTAATCTCAGAAGGGTATTTTTGCATTTTAGAAAAGAAGCGGATAAGGGCAACCCTAAAAATACTATGAGCACCCTTTTTTTGTCTTATCTCGTATGCCCCCAAATTTTATTGTATGCCCCAAATTAGGGTTCTAAAATATAAAATATCATGGACGACTGCAGGCTGCAGCGTAAGGGACATGGGTTGCTGTAAGGGACACTGTATTTTTTTTTTTTTTTTTTTGTTTTGATCAGAAGGACACTGTATGTTAGTACATAAACAATCTTGCAATTTGTAGTAGTGGTTTTATTAGATTCTAGCAAAGAAGGGTAAGTAAGGGACATGGGCAGCTGTAAGTCCACAGGGAGAATTGCGAGTATTTCTCGTGGTGACATCCAAAGGACTATTACCAAATGCTTCTGGACTTGGGTACCGAGGCTACCACTGAAACTAAGCAGAGAAGTACTTCACTATTATGCAATACGGACTGCATGCGCGGATGGATATCGATATCAGAAGAAAAAAAAAAAAAAAAAATAAAATAAAATCAGAACACTAAACCTGACCCTTGCAACTTCTCTTCCATGAGACAATCAAGTCGTTCAACCATTTGTGGTGTCAAGTAATTCTTCCAATCACCAATCTCACCTTTCCTGAAGTAGACTTTGTTATCGATACGTTTTCTCCAAGTTCCGTTCTTATTCATATCCAAATTCTTCATGTGCTCGAAACTACATAACCTTGATATATCTTCAATCACTCCTTGTCTCTCTTCTTCTAAACTGAAACTGCAACCCATAAACTCCGCAAGTCTCTTCAATTGGGTTGTCGGTTCTTTCTTCAGGTCTTCATACTTTAGAAACAACACTTTGTCAGGCTTCTCTAAACTCTCTTTCCAATACCCAAGTACATGATCCCAGAAGGGTCCGAATTCTGAGACCCCGTCGCAGAAAAACTCAAACGCCTCTTCAACTGACAAGGAAGGGTTACTATCACTTGCTAATGCTGGCGACGCCCTCAGTTTGTTCATAAACAGCCACATAGAGATGAAGTTGTCTCGAGGGTTTCTACACAAGTATATAATCTTGCAATTTGTAGTACTGGTCTTGCAAGATTCCGGTAAAGAAGGGTAAGGGACATGGGTAGCTATGATTCTGCATTGAGAATCATGAGCAGTACTATTGTTGGTGAAATCGAGAAGACTATGATTTGGATAAAGATGTTTAAACTCAACGAAAGGAACAAGGTCATGAGGCGAAGCTGTAAGCAGTGGGTGATGGTGATAACTCTTTGAAGAAGGAGAACATGGGTAACGAGCGCGGTTGATGATTGCGAAGGCGAGTGCTTTCAACCAGATGGTGCCTGATTTAGGTACTGAGGCTATTAATACATCAGAATCCAAAGCCTTGAAGTTGTGTTGAAAATCCATTACATTTTCTATTCCTTTAGCAAAACACCAGAAACCTTGATATTGATACTGAACATCGTGTCCTAAACCAGGTCGCCCACTGCCCTTTGGAAAATCAAGAGTAAATTCACAATCATCGCAGCCGCTATGGGCATCAGAAGCAGCCATGAGTGAAGAAAAAGTTCTCTGCTTTGTTGAACTTGAATTGTTTCTGTTCCCAAGTGAACAGATTTTGCTTTACTAGATAGATTTTTTAGCTGGCTTGTTTGGGTCACTATAAAAGCCTCGGTCACCTTAAATATAAATAAACGTCACCATTTGTCTATGATTTCATGGAGCTGTTAAGCACGTTGTCAGCATGCATAGATATCACCGAATTGTCATGCCACTTTGTACGCATGCCTTTCCAACTTTCCACCAATTCTGTCTCCGCCAAAATGCTATGCTCTATGCTCTAGAATTGTTAGGCACTTGGGCTACTTTGTTACCAAAATGCTATGCCCTAGGCTCTAATGCTATGCCCTAGGCTTTAGAATTATTAGGCCACTTTGTTAGTATGCCTTTTCAAGTTTCAACTAGTTCTGTCTCCGCCAAGATAGGGAGCTTAGAAATCACTTTATTTTCGGTCAAAAATCTTACTACATGGATTGTTCAGAAAAATTGGGAGACGAACAACTCCACAGTAACTACGTTGGAGTAGAAAAAATTAAGATTTGCAACTAATTCTAATAGCATATACCCCATTATGGACATCAGTAAACATTCAAAGCAGTTTACCACCACAAATGAAAAACAAAATTTGTCTAAATTTCAATTCTCCAGCAGGTATATATGTACACAGAAACCAACAATTACCATACATAACCATTTACTAGACAAAAGATTATCTCATTAAAGCAGAGTAACAAGGTCTTCAGGTTAAAGGTTAAACAGAACCAAATGTACCCTGAATCAAACTTTACTAACAAAAAGTTAAGTCTAATATCTGAAACAAGTTTACAGCAGGTGTAGATGAAATAAGATGGCCTGTTCTTTCATGCTGTTTACCGGTACCAAGTAAATATTTCGGCTACAGAAGGTGCTATTTAAAGGAGACTAAAGCCAACAATGACCATACATAAACAATTACTAGACAAAAGATAATCTCATTAAAGCAAAGTAATAAGGTAGTTAGGGGTAAAGATTAAACAGAACAAAACCAAGAGTACCCTGAATGAAATTTTTACTAGCACAAAAGTGAGTCTAATGTCTGATGAAAGTTTACTACCAAAACTGCTAGCAACAAAATAGTTCCACTGGTGATAACATAAATAGCCTACAGTCTATATGATACCGATCTTGTTTGCAACGTCCAAAGCATCATAATCTGGAGTCAATCTCACGTAAGCCTTCTTAGTTCCATCGGGCCTGAAATTATAGCAGAAACAATATAAGACGGGGTAAATAAATGGTCTATTAGTTACAAGATAAAATTGAACAGGACCATAATAAAGAAAAGAAGTAGCAAGTCATAAGCAATCAAGCCAGCTTACCTGATAAGGGTGTTCACTTTCTTTGTCTGGATGTCATACATCTTCTTGACAGCATCCTTGATTTTCTTCTTGTCAGCACGGATATCAACAATGAATACCAGGGTGTTGTTGTCTTCAATCTTCTTCATTGCGGACTCGGTGGTGAGTGGGTATTTCAGGATCTGGTAATGGTCAAGCTTGTTCCTTGGTGGTGCACTAATACGTGGGTACTTGGGGTTCCTTGCCTTCTGCAATGTCTTTGGCCTGTGAAATGTGACTGATGTGCGGATCTTCTTAGCCTTCTTCTTAATGGTTGATGCTCCAGCTTTGACAGCCTTTGCAGCTTTGTTAGCCTGCACTTTGGGGTCGGCCTTCTTTGATGTAACTAAATGACAAGCAAATGATATCAGTCGAAAGAACTATAGAACTCATAATCATACCATAGAAGCCAGAAAACGATCCATACAAATGAAAAAAAACTGAACATCCAGAAATCAAAAACCAGTGGATGCAGGACAGTCAAATCTATCTCATAACTAAGCAAACTAAAGCAGTATACAGAACCTAATAGTTCGCGTCTGGAATATCAAATCATTTATCCAAACAATATACATAAAAATTCTTCAAGGGTGTCCTATTACCCTTCTAGGATTAGCAAATACCAAGTATGTTTTCCTAACAATCAAATATACCAGAGACAATAAAACTAAAGCAAGTACACAGACAATATGCATATAAAAGCCTCAAGTGGGTATCCTAATAAGATTACAAAGCCAGCAACCAACTACGTCCTCAACAATCATAATAAATCTAAAAGCAAATACCGGAGATTGTTTAAACATATCAAACCCCTCATACAGAACTGTTTGCCCCATGAAATCCACAGCTACTTAAAATACCAACAAATCCTTTAACAGTGGTAGCAGGATTCAACATTAAAATCTCAAACAATCAATCAATTTATACAAATCCAAATCTGACAAAACCCCAAAAAACCTACAACATTCAAATCAAGCACACACACAGCTGCAAAACCCCCAAAATAACATGCTTCAATTTTTTCCCTTAAACTAACCTAAAATCACTACAGAAATGACCAAAACCCAAAAATCTGCATCCAAGTTCATAGAACAAAACCAACATCACTAATCCAGATAAAAATGAACGCATAAACAGACATTTAAGGTTCATAACACTTCCTCATCTAAAACCCCAACATACAAATCAAAATCCAATCTACCATATTCATTCAAAATCAAAAGTTCACAAAACCAAAAACAAACAAGAATCTAACATTCAAAAAACCCTAAAAACCCAATCTGACAAAGATTACCTTTAGATGGAGGAGCCATAGCTACTGAATCTTCTTTCAAACTGAAATCAAAACAACACAAAAAGAAGATCAGAAACCTTGAAACAAATGTAAGAACAGAAGATGGAGGAGATCTTGATTTGAAGAAGAAACCCTAAAAGAGAGAAAGAGAGACGGACCTGGGTTTTTTTTGGTTGAGAAGAAGGAACCGCTGCTGAGAGAGTAGTGGCCGCCTTATGTAGTATAACATTTATATTTAGGGTTTTGGAGAGAAAGAAGAGATGAGGGGTAACTGTGGTAATTATGACCGGAGTGTGTTTGGGTGTTGTACAGGAACTCCTGTCGCTGCGTGTTAGCGGATTTGTATATCTGGGTCTGGATATGTACGACTCGGTGTGCTTTTTTTTGCGAGTGTTAATAGTTGTTAGGCTTGGATCATGGATTTGGTGCCTAGCACCTTGCAAGTAGGGGTGAGCATTTGGCCCGTAATCCGCGGATTTAACCGGACCAATCGTTCATTTGCGGATGGATGTCCGGATCGATCGTTAATGGGTTGGATGTGGATGGAATTTTTGAAATCCAACATATAACGGATCGGGCCCGGATGCAACCTTGAAAATCCGTTGGACATCCTTATCCGTCAAATTAAGGGCACTTATATAGTTCTAAAAAATACTATGCATCATTTAGGAATTTTTAAGATGTTTGCTTGGGGTGTTGTACATGACATTTATATATTTGTATACATATATAAGATATGTAGGTATTATAAGGAGTCATTTGTGTTAGCTTTATTTTCTTTACTATAAATTTTAACTAAAACAAAACCGTTGGATTATCCGCATCCAATCCGTCCATCTGTGTATCCATTGGATGCAAATTCGTTGGATATGGATTGGATAAGGATGCCTAATTTGAAATCCGTAGTGCAATGGATTGGATACGGATGAGGCGAAAACCGGTCCATACCGGCCCATGCTCACCCCTACTTGCAAGACTATGTGTTTGTTGGTTGTGCTTACATTTTTTTTTCCTTGGTAATAATACTTTTCGTTAACAAAACTAGTAGTAAAACACCAAGGTGACCAAATTTGGAGTACAAAAACTTCGTTCAAATGTTGGGATCTATTAAAACTCCATATTAAACAAAATTGATACAAAAACCCCAAATTTTTAAAACTTGATACAAAAACCCCAAACAAAATTGGTTTCATCAAATTTTATGATGAAACCAATTTTGGTTTCAACTTATTTTTGCAATTTTTCTTTTATCATGAAACCAAAGATTTTAAAGATGAAACCAAATTTTGGTGGTACTGTTTCTGGTTAGTAGTGGTGTTGGTTGGTGGTGGTGCTTTTTATGGTGATGGTAGTGCTAGTATCTGTTGGTGGATGTGGTGTTGGTTGCTAGTAGTGGTTGTTAGTCGTGGCAAAAACACATTTGAGGTTTTCGTGTTACTTTTGTTATTTGGGGTTTTTGTGTTACTTTTGTTTTGATGGTTTTTTTGTGGATGGATAGTGACACCTTTGGGGTTATAACTCACGGCCCGTTTCATTAAAACAAAAGAGTAATCGAATTACAATCGACTCAATAAAACCAAAAATGAGCCTTTATGATTAGGCTTACACTAAAAAGAAGCAACAAAATCTAAAGTATGAAAAGAAAGGGATTTCAATTGTTTTAATGAAATCTGGTTTTTCAGTGTATATTTTGTATTCTCTATTATTCAATCCAGTACTTCTTTTAGCTAAAGAATCAGTAGAGAAGTCAAATTCTCTGAAACTATGCACAAAGGACCATTAAAGGTTATTGCAAATTTTATTCCATCTAGTAATAGTTATCTAAAGAAGTTTACCATTTTGAAAAGCAGCAATGGCAGCACTAGAATCTGTTCTAAAGCACACTTTCAGAAAGTTATTAGCAATTTCCCATTCACCTCCACATAATACTTCCATTATTTGAGCTAAAAAGTTTGTGGCAACTCAACCACCAATAGATGCAACCACTACATCCCCTTTCCAATCCCTACCAATAAAGCCAAAACTAGCAATTTCGGGATTCCCTCTTGAAGCTCCATCACAACAAAAAAGCAAGCAGTTCTGTTTAGGAAGATCAAAAAGGACTTCTTTACTTGAGCTATCTTGATTTTTCTGCACTTTAAGTTCAAAGTCTTTAATACTTGGAGATCATAAGGTGAATTTCACATGTAGCTTTTCATCCTGACATCATTGTCAACAATGAGTTGTAGTATTCTCTTCTTGAGTTGCTCTATATTCCAGGCTCCCTCATCATAAACTATGTGATTCCTTAAAAACCAGAGTTCTTTCATGGTAATTATTGCTGCAGTTCTCCAAATCCCATTCATTGTAGATTTTTTTTTATTTTGCAAAAGACAATATATCTTCTAAAGAGTAAGGATTCATAAATTTAAAAATTCCACCCAGCCAATTCCAGATTATTTCACTGTGATTAAAGTACCTTAGAATATGATCTAAATTTTCTGCATCTTGTTTATAGAATGGACATCGGAAGCACTAGTGGAAAATGAAAGTTAAACCACTGCCAGGACAAGAGGTAACATCACTAAAAACGATTGTGTTCATCAGTTGTAATATTGAAGTGGTTTTCTCCAAAACGACTGTGTCTCACACACGTTGAAATCTTTATAAAAACCACTTGCATTGACAGTAGATCAATAATACTGTCAAACGCAATGGTTTAATAAGTTTCAAATTAGAAAGCATGAATACTAATCACTTTTTTTTGGTAGTGGTTTAACTGGGCTAAATATTTTCAGAATATCTGATTCGTCTGAATGCCAATCTTACTGGTAATTCTGACTGAACCTAAATTTGGAAAATCTGATTCATCTGACTTATTCTGATTGACACAAATTTTGAAATTCATTAAACTGAAATTTTAATAGGAGCTCATTTGATATCAAAACTTCCACCATTCAATTTAAATTTGAAATTTGTTTACAATAGTAACTCAATTTACATTTCAACCAAGCTGACACAACAGTCAAAAACCCCCAACAAACTCTACACAAGTACTGAATAGTGAATTCACCATTCTAAGTTATAATTATAACTTAACCTACAACGCAAAAAAAAAGAATCTAAAACCAATCCATGGAACTCAACCTACATCGTAGAAAGAGAAGCTAAAACTAGCAAAAAGATGCACCGAGCTTCCCAACTGATCGGAATAGCAAACTGCAGCAAAATAAGTTCGGCATTAGAAGTTTAATAACGTAGTTCTTACTTCTTTAAGAAAAGGAAACAAAGTTCTAACAACAGAGTATGTCCTGAAAAGGTTATTGACCGCTTCAATAACAACACCACTGTATCTTTGTTGCCAGAAGATACAAGAACTACGTACTCCAATAAGTGGTCAAGACTTGTTAAAAATTGAAGGAAACATGAATATACAAGTGTTTGTTGATCTAAACAAAAAAATTCTTGACCTCTCACAAACAAGTGCTTGTTAAAGGAACTAAAAATTCACAACAAGCACTATTTAACTAACGTATTATGTTAAAAGCAACAGGTAATTCATTTACATCAAGCAAGGTGGATTGATTCCAAAGTGAATATCCTATCCATTGATATTAAAGAAAAGCTTATGAAAGCATAAAGGATGGCGCAAAAATATAAACAAACACACATACGTAGATAGAACCAAATAAATCTGATGCGTAATTTAGTACCTGGCTTAATGCTTGCAAGCGAAGTGCATGGAGAGCCCCTTATTCTATGTCCACATGAAGATCTCTCCTGTAGTTAAAACAAAAAGATTGAAGATCTCTCCTGCAGTTAAAACACAAAGATTTATATCAGGAAATTATCAACCATACACATTTTTCTTTAACAACACAAACATTACATATCTCAGCAAGTTCTTAAGGTAAATATTTGTCGGAGAAGAACAAGAGCAGTTACCCTACTGATAATTAAGAAAGAAAATATCTAATGAACAATATAGTAACCAACCCTTTTATATTTTTTATAAAAACATAAATTGCGGATAATTTTCTTCAAGTTTCTATTCTAATAAGTGTCCTAACAAATGCTATCTAGTAGTTTCTATCCAAAACGAAGCATAAATAACAAAGCAAACAAACTTCTACCCGAAACTCTAAAATTGGTCATAAAGGGTAGGGAAACGAAGTAGAATTATGACTTGCTAATAATAAATCAAGTAGGTGATATAAGTAGAGAGAGGGAAGAATGTAGTTAAAGTCTGCTAATGGTGGCGTTCGTTAACTTGTAAAGAAGATATATACCTCGATGACAGTTCTGAAATGCTTGGTTTTGGCTTATTTACTGATAACACGAAGAGGCGACCATGTGTTCAGCTCTCCATGTACATAAAGAAGATAAAGGAAGAAAAGTAGATCAATTACCTAATCTCCACCCCAATACCTGTTGTTTGCTATAGGCTACAGATTTTTGAAATTAGTGGAGCTTGATTCGCAGATGTAGTGAACACATATGGATATTTTCATAAGCATTCACATTTAGGCCCGATCTCTTAGGAGATTCTAAAACAAGAAGCCAATGATGTCTAGACTCATCAGGGAAATTAAAGACTTGGGCAGCTTGAGAAGCATGGATGAAAGGTTCGTCAACTTCTTTACATCTTCTCATAAACTTTTCAAAGTTGACGAACCTCAAGTTTCTCTCTGCATCCACATATGGTCAGGTTGTTTTTCCTTTGACTCGAACCCAATCGCAGATCCATCACTCCAGACTTAAGCTGCAAATAAAACCAATGCTATATCAACTAATTAACACAAAAAGAAAAGGGGATGAGGAATCTACTCGACACCTTCACTACCAACACATACACAAACATCCACTCCAAATGAAATTCAAAGAATAACATATAAACTGATTTTCCACATGTTCTGTAGCCACAGTAAGGTCCTAATATTTGACATCGACAGAGATGAGACATTATATAAGAGTAGTTAAGGAAACCAACCATTTAGTTACATAATTTGAGACTTAGGATATGGGAAACAGAGAGTACTCGATAAAAGAAAGAAACAAAAAAAACACTACACCATTTTAAGGAATTTGTAACCCAGTTTTGCAACGGCACTAGAGCCGTTGCGAAATTTCAGTTGCTACTTGCAACTGTTATTTTTTTCGCAACAGAGGATTGACGTTGCGAATATTGCAACCTCACAAGCAAGGTTGCGAATCGCAACTCGCTACTTGGGTTCAAAGCGTGTGAACCACGTGAGTGGCTCCGGAACACTAGAACTTATAAAAATGCCCCGATCAAACTTCGGTCAAGACTTCTTTTCTTTTTTTCCACCCTTAATCCAAATCTATGGTATATCCTGCCCTAATCGAATTCCATCTTCATTTTTTCTCCGCCAAACCACAGAGACTCAGTCTCTCCTGCCTCTCCTCTCCATCTTCATCTCCATCTCTATCTCGATCTGCTCAGCTGAACTCTTTAGGATACAGATCCCACCACCTTGGTCCATCGATCACTATGTCAAACAAACTCAACCAGCGTAAAATCAACCGCGTTCTTGAAGCGCTGCTCCTAGTCGAAGAAAAAACTTGTTGAAAGTCATCACAACAACTCGAATCAAGAGGAAAAAATCATCACAATAAGATAAGTTTACTCTATCTCAATCTTTTTATTTAAATAATAATCGTTAAATCTTCAAAATTGATACCGATTTACAAGGGTTTTGAAAACCCAAATCGACGATCTCATATAAAAATCTTTCTTCGATTTATGATTAGAGTTTAGATCTGTAATCTCCTCATCTCGATCTACCTTTTGAGACCAAAATCTTAGAAAAATCCACTTAATTTTTTTTCAAGGGTTCTTCAGAAGTCAGGAAAGTTGTTTAAATAAAATCTCAAATAGAAAATCAGTTTTTCGATCCGTAATAAGCATATTAGATTTCTGTTACCCATTCATTGAATTTAAATCTCTCAACCTTATATTGAATTAGTATGTGTTCTTGATAGATGGTATGACTTTCAAAGCTCAATTCTTTAGGCGATTGAATAAGCATCAGCAGATACAAAATAACATGTACGTAATCAAATTTTATGTCTCAATTTTGATCAGATTCGGTAACCTACAGAATACGTAGTCAAGTTAAAGTAGAGATGACTAATGATAGGTATGATCTAATGTTCAAATGAACTGAAATATCAAAGACAAGCAAAGAACTCTCACCAAGATTCGGAAGAATTGAACTCCAAAAAGATAAGTTTTCATTATCTTTCTTCCATCTTAGAAAGATATATCTACTGCGCATCAGAAATAACATAAGTTTGGGACATTTTATATCTCCGTGAACTCTTACCCTGCGGTGTATGATCTGTTTCTTTTAAAGCATAAGCCTGGGACATTATATATTATAAGCATTAGCACATTGTTAATGATCTTGATCTTGTCCTGTAGACAACAAGCAGCACAATTTGCCTATTAACATGAATAATTTCTTGCATTCTTGAATATGAAAAATTGGGTAGGTTCTGATACTAAATTTAGGGCAAATTTGGTGTTTGCTATTTAGTTATGAAAACCAAGAAATTAAAATTGGGTTAGTTTTTTCTTATACACAATTCCTCCAAAACCCCACAAACTTGTTTAACCTCTAATGATTTGGTATCCATGTGTTTTGTTTGTGTTTTTTAATTGATGTCAATGTTTATTGTCAGTGTTTACACAAATAGATGGGAATACGCAGTTGCTTTTAGCTGACTACTAGTATTTAATTTTATTGGGTTATGCATATAAGAGGATATTAACTTGGTTGTGTTCACTCCTCATTGAATGAATTTTGAATGATGTCTTCTGTCATAGAAAAACTTAGTTGAATTTCGCTAGTGGTGTACTTGGAAATTTGATTATCTTTAGCAGTCAATGTCGAGGCTAGGTCAGTAGTGGGCGTCCTCTCGGCAGATGCTCAAGGTGAGGATGTAGCACCTGTGCTGAACTCATCTTTGCTCCCATGGATTCCTATTTTGATGCACCTCTCTTACCTTCTGGTTTCCGTATTGTTCCTCTTGATTCTGGATTGGTAAGTCTTTTTATCGCATACTGTTGTATATGAAGCATTAATTTTTCCTTGTGCTCAAATGTGTCGGTGTACCATTTTTTCCTACTAGTCATCCCATAGTTCCTGTTGTTAATGTGTCTCTTATGTGTATTGCAGGATTCTTATGATCTTGATAGCCATTATATTTGGTTCCGTCGACATAAATTGATGGTAAGAACAGTTGGGTGGTTCAGTTTATCAACTCAGTATGAATTTGTCAATATTTTTGAATAAAAATTGAATATTTGGTTTTGCAGGTACCTTGGTATTGGTATCTCTTATTGGGTTTTATCGATGTTCAAGCCAATTTTTTGGGTAAGTAGTTGAAGAATTTATGTTTTATTGGTGGAAGTAAGTAGCAAAATTAAAATTTGGGTGTGTTTTGGTGTAATCATTGGTACTAAATTTGGAATGTGTTTTGATTTGAAGTGATTAAGGCATATCAATATTCGTCGATTATGAGTGTCATGTTATTGGATTGCTGGACAACACCATGGGTTATGATCTTAACATGGATATTCATAGGGACTAGATATAGTCTATGTCGGTTCTTTGGTGCAGCTATGTGTGTGGTGGGTCTTTGTTTGGTTCTCTTGTCGGATTCTACTAGGTGGTGGATAATCGAGATAATTGATTTTCTTAGTTCGATTCGATTTATTAAGTGAGCAAGTGAATGGATTTATATAGCGACTTCAATGATTAAAATATCGCATTAAGCAATATTGTTTGTTCCATTGTCCGTGTACTAATTGAAATCATTTCCAGTGGTTGGCTCCTCTTCTTGGTGACGCGTTTGTCATTGCTAGAACGCTTGGTTATGCACTAAGTAATGTTGGAGAGGTAAGAGAACATCTTGTGCTCAAATTTATCCATATCTTGTCACTAGTGAGAGTCCACTGGGTATGTCTAGGGTATATCATAGTTTTTTCTTAAGGTCTCGGAGGATAACAATATTGATAAGTCGATACCTATAGCGTTTTTTCCGTACCTTCATAGTTTTTGATGGTCATGATAAAGAGGTTGATGCTTTTATTTACTTTCATAACTTGTATTTCCTTGGTATATGCAGGAATTTTGTGTTAAGAAAACAGATCTTACGGAACTTCTTACAATTCTTGGTATTTTCGAAATGATTGTGAGCATTTGCCAGGTGTATCCTTTTTGAAAGTTTAGTTTCCATTTCATGCAGGTTAGGAGGATCCAGACTATTCAAACTCTCAATTATGAATCTAACATTTGGGTATGCATCATTTATGTATTCGTTTATCAGCAGAGTGTAACTATCCTTGAACTATACTCACTTTTCCTTCTAGTTTTACCTTCTTTAAACTTATGCACAAAGTAATTAGCGAACCCGATCACCTCATTGCATCTCCTCCGGTTATACTATCTCTCATTTGTTGTTCTTCCTCCCTGTTCGGATGGGCCTCGTGATTCTGCTGTAAGCTTCTTTCCAATATGTCTTACTATATACTTATCCAATATGTTAATCCGGTTATTTCACTAAATTCTTTGCTTTATTAAGTCAAGTACACTCTCCATGTCTTACTTCAGATAGATGTTTGTGCATATGTTGATTACATCAGAATTCGATCAATCTCTTTTGTGTTCTACGTCATATATTTGTCTAACTGATCATGTAATGGTGATTAACTGCTTCTAGGCTCTCCATCAATCACAATCGAGAAAGGTGTGGGAAGAACATTCATCCTCACCTAGGTTGGTCGGACAAGTTATGCCTGGTCGATAAAAAAATGGTATATGTTCATTTATGTAAAGTTTCATTAAGGATGATGATGTTGTGGAATCCCTAAGTCAATCTTTATAAAATCATGTCATAACCCCAGCTTCCAGTCTGTTTAAGTCCTTATAAACTGAGAATGCTCGATGACCACACTACTCATTAAGAATTAACCATGAGAAAACCTTACTTAACTTTCATTCAGCTCTTCCTGAGTTATGTAGAAATCAGTTTAAAAAAATAGTTCACTATGTAATATTGACTTATCCAGAAGTTAGATACAGATATCCCATTCTCACATATTCTAGTAGTGTAACCACAACAGAGAATATTCACTTTACATTATTCTTATGCTCACATGTTCTGTAGATACAGATGCCCAGCATGAACCAAAGAGTTTCCATATTTAGGAAAAGAAACTAATGCTAGTGAAAAGCAACATATGGATTGAATTGCGTCACAGACTAATTTGTCCTACTTAGGTGGGTAGGTGGGTGGCTGTACAATGCCTACTTTGCTAGTTTTATAAGCTGAACTAGCACATGTTTTAACCATTGCTAGTGGTGAAATTTCATGGGCCTCTCGGTATGCATATTGTATCTTAGATGTGTGGTTATCTCGTATATATTTATGTATTTGTCTTCAGAATAATTCATATCGACTAGCCGGCCCTTATTATTTTCATTGAGAATTGGCTTTAAGTAAAACATTCATTTATTTGTCAATAGAGAAGACTTTGAAGTTAAAGTTTCAATGTTTATTCCCTTTCCTTTTTAATGCGAGTGAACTCGAAGCTCGGTTCTTCAAAAGGATGAATGAGAAACAAGATACGAAAAAAGAAGCCTATCTGTGGTCCATCGGTTGACATGTGATTCAACTAAATACATGTTGTTCCTTTTAGTATCCTCAGTGAGTTATTGGATACTTGTGACAACTTAGAGCTGTATGTAATTTTGTAATTTGTACTTTGAATGTATTATAAGTTCGGTTCTATATGGCTTGATTTTGGCGGAGTTCTTGAGGCTAAGTGCAATGAGAAGTGGTTATTCCAGTTGAGCCAAGAGTTATGGCAAGTGATTTGAAGTTTGTTACTCATGGATTTAAGGGTTTGTAGGGAGATGAAGTTATTACAAGAATCTGTTGATGTATTGATGAAATTAATGAGTTGCTCAATGAGCACAATTCAACGATGGTGCATCGAATATATTGGACCTGTAAGTCTTAATCAATAGGCTCAATAAATTGATTACCCCACATTAAGGGTTTTAATTGCTTAACTCACAGTTCATTTGTTCTGATCTTTCAGAAAGATGGAAAGCTCATCTACAAACAAGGTGGAGAGTGTGGACACTGTTGAAGGTTTCAATAGGATTTTTTTCCTAAGCACATCGAGATCATTGTATGTTGGGAAGAAGAAAAGGGAGATTTCACGCTTGAGTTTTCTATCCTAAGTGGTGCTACAACAACGGCTGGAAGATTAATGGCTCATGATGGAGTTCTTCAGGTATGTACAGTTGTTGCATCGTTACATTTGCAGAAATTTTCATAATGTCTTTGTGCCAAGTGATTTACAATTTGCTTCCTTGTTGACTTTATGTAGGCAATTTGGCCATACAAATACACACTACCTCCCCACAGAAGAAAATTTCAAATAATTCATCAGCTTCCTTGAGGAACATCATGTGGATCTCACCAATGTTAAGGTAATACTTGCTGCCACAGTCCCCATTACCACAAATGATTCCCTCAAAAATAATTTAAACTCCCTTTCGAACCATATGAACACTTCTATATCTAATAAGCATGAATCGAATGACTTACATTATTCATACTGACTTCCCAAAGATGTGCAAATGATGAAGACTGACCATCATCATTCAGAGTTTCTGACAGTGATGTGGATAGTAAGGTGGAAGTTACAGAGGGTTCATCATTCAAACTCACAGTTTCTATTGGCTGTGTATGAACGCTTTGGGGATCATTATGTCTCACATGTTTCATGTTGAGCCACTTGCGGCGCTAAAAGGCGGAAAGAAGCCATCTGCGGTGAGAACCATTTCTTGTCCCTATCTTTAATCAATTAAAGTTTTTGTATCCATTTTTTTTAGTTTCTGTAATATTTCTTATTTAATCAAATTTTGTGTGCTAGTTCATTATCACTGCATCGACGATTTTCAATATCGTCAGTATATTTTACTTTACAGGTTTGATATTAGTGCATCTGCACTATGTCATTTATTTTGATTTATAAACCCCATCAACTGTTATTGCGCTCTTAATATCTTCAGAATGGTTGTTGTTGGTTTTTATGTTTGCTCATTTAAATTTTGTTTACTCATCTCAGGTTTGGAGACAGTGCTACCTTTGGTGAGCAAACAGAAATCACAAGTGGATTGAATCTTTGTTGTGTTATGAGATCGAAATTAAGGTTGGAGAACAAAGCAAATGCCATTAGGTCCCTTAGCAGTACCAAGATTTGTAAGTTTATGTAGTATCTCCTTATAGTGATTTAAGTTAGAAGAACTTAGGAATTTCGTAACTTTCCATGAACTGAACTTAGGAACCAAGTATGTTTCTAATGTGTACACTAGTTTGTTGTGATACTTAGAATACATTTGTATCAAATACTCATACTTTTTGTTAACATCAATTGAAGAATCCATTTTCATAATATGATACAGTTTTGTATGTTGAATGAATGAACGGCATAGTTTGTATATCTGTGGAAATGATGAATATGGAGAACTGGGTAACTGCAGGGGGGAAATGTGGGGGGAAATGGATTTTGACCAGGTCAATGAAGACTTGACTTTTTTTTTATGTTGCAAAATATTAGCAACGTCTTTAATCTGTTGCTAATTTAGAACCAGAACCGAAAAATTAGAACTTAACCAATAACATTTTAGTTCCGGGTAGGGTATTCCTGTAATTAGAAACAGCTTAGCAACGACAGACCTTGGTTGCGAATAAACAAGGTTGCAACGGCACAGTAGGTTGCGAATCTCCGTTGCTGACCAAGAATCGCAACGGAGATTATGCCGTTGCGAAAAACTGCAACACCGTGTTTTGAAACGTCAACTGCCGTTGCGACCTGGGCCGCAACGTCCAGTTCCGTTGCAAATTCCCAAAAATGGTGTAGTGAAATGATACATATTTCATCTGTAATTCATAGGCATCTCGTCACTCGCCAATAGTCCAACAAGAACATATGAGTTTCAACATGACAATAACAGAACCAAGAAAGATTATAAAATACAGTATTATTAGATGAAATTCATCCCATGCTGTAAAAACAAAAGATGTTCACATTCAATGGAGGTGCAGGATAAAAGCATCTAGGATCAAAATCCCAGCACCAAGAACCAATTTCTGTCTGAACATGACAATAACGATACCAAGGAATTTTTTTTGAAATATAGTATTATTGGATGAAATTCATCCCATGCAGTAAAAACACAATATGTTCACATTCAATGGAGGTGCAGAATAAAAGCATCTAGGATCAAAATCCCAGCACCAAGAACCAATTTATGTCTCACTAGAATACTGTGATGGTCCGTCATCCTTGTTGTTAACCCACCTACTGATGCCATCTCCTTTAGAAGAGATAATTATGCCTGGAAGACAAAAACATTAAGTTATCAAAGAGGAATTATATACATGAACCGAAACATACCCAACAATGTAAACTGAGTTGATATTCGGCCACTAAATCGAGTTAATAAAGAATTTTCTTGAGTTCCTTTATCAATCATGGTTAGCACAAAAAGAAAGGCCTTGTACCTAGGATACAATATTGTAAACAAAGCTTTTTCCAGTCTTTTTCATACTCTTCATAAAAGCATGTAAGCTCTTCCTTGCTCTACTAGGATCCTAACATGTCAGCTAGCTTCCTATCCTACATAGCAAAAGAATTTTATCATTCAGTATCTACACAACAGAAAGAACATGAACTTCACTCTGAACAACAAAGTACTCAGTTCAGATTCTAGAAATGCTAAGAGAAGTGTTGAACCTAGATTTAATTGTTCAAATGGAGCATTTTCTCCAGATTTTATTTTTTTAGCCATTCCAACTTTTGCTTCACCCCAGCAGACTTAAGGTCATTCCAGTTGAATATCCATATATTCCAGAACCTATAATCGCAAATAGAATTTATTATCTAACATATTATACACATAATAAAATGGACACAAGAACACTCATACCCTTTCTGTTTCTTCTTTGAAAGTTGATCCATGTGCAACCTAATTGAACAGGTAAAAAAAAAAAGAATAGCAGTTACTATTGAAGGTTTAAAACTATATGAAGATATATCTTATATAACACCAGAAATTGATCTTCGAAAACACCAACTAGAACCCACCTCCTAGTTCCTCTCGGCATTGTAGTTATATCCAGTTTAGAAACCCTTCATCCGTACTAACGAGATGGACAACAACAATACCAGTTCATCTCTTCTTAACCAGTTTCCCACCTATTTTTAAAATTCAAACTCCATTCTCAACCTCCTACAACATCATGAACATGGCGGAAACATCACTATCTTCTTTGCATACTTGCTCAAGACTCTATCAGCTGAAAGCCGTCTCATTCACAACATCAATAATTGAACAGTTCATTCAGGCCTTTACTCGAGCAGCTTGTGTGCACTGTCCCGGTGGTGTAAGAGATGAGTATGATGTGATGTTTTCATCCACTTATATGCTTCAATCCTCCACCGAAACCGAATTCACGGACAACCCATTATCCGAGAAATCATCCAACATTCATAAACATTCTGATAACTCAAACGAAACCAAATTGATTTTACTTTGGTAAGAACCTTAACATACCGAATCGTATCAGTTGATCAATTTTTTATTTCTTAGTATCAAAGTTTGCATTAACAGACATGAACAAATCAATATCTCCAACAAATTCCAGTTAAAATAACAATCCCTAAATAAAATAGGTATACCAAACATCATTAACAAACATGTAAAAATCAAAATCCCTAACAAATTTGGACTCAAAGAATCCCTAATTTAGATAAAACCTAAAGTATTTACGATAATCGTCTCCAAAATGTATTTTTTTTTGGTGAAAATCCTACAATCTTACAAGAAAATTAGATCTAACCAAATCCAAATTAGACAAGAGAAAAAGAAGAAGAATATAAGTAGAAGAAGAAGAATCATACGTGATGTAAGGGGTTTATTTAATTACAAAAAAATTGTTGATGTTATCTTTCAGTTTAAATTTTGGATTTTTGGAGAAGATGAAGAAGATGAGAAATGCGTTTGGGTTTAGGCAGAAAGATTGAAGTGATTACTTTTGATTATTTTTATGAGTTCCTGGCTTCAACGAGGATATGAAAAATGGAGAAGAGAGAGGCGCATCTAGGAATTGAGCAGGATAAAACGATAAGAGAAAAGAGAACATAGAATTTTAAAAAGGTTTGTTATAGAAAGTTCTTTCTCTCGCAGTTGTTTTAGAACTCTACCAAAACCTATTAGGGAGCTCCGCGTTTTTACAAAAATACCCATCTCTAAAACTACTGTGATGGAAACAAGTTTAAATAAAACAATTGTTGGTCACAGCACCGAAAATTATTACAGCCCAGCAACAGTCGTTTTAGTGAAGCCCAGGAAGTGGTTAAAAACCCATTTTCCACTAGTGAAGATATTTGCAAAAAAAAAAAAAATGTGAGTTGGTTGAACTCCATTTCTATTTACCGTAGAAATTATTTTTTTTCCATCACCATTTTACTCAAGGATCTTCTAAGAACATTTTCTGCAATGACAAAGAGAAGAGGAGAAAGGGGATCACCCTGTTTTATTTATCTACCAACACCAAAATATTCTGCAGGACCTCCATTTATGAGAACTGAAATTTTAGCTGATTTTAGTAATACATGAATCCAGTCAATGAACTTCTCAAAAAAACCAAAACTTTTCGTAGCCTGGAATATGAACTCCAAAATGATTGAGTAATATCTAGTTTTAATCCCATATTTCTTCTTCTTCTTTTAATATGCAACTTATTTACCAGTTGTTTGAGGGTGAAAACGGTTTCTGCTGAGTTCGGTAATTTCGCGTGAGTGGGTGAGATGTGAACACGGTTCTGAGACGCAAGAGTAAGTACTGATGCACACCGAACGATACAAGACGGAACCAACTCCACCATGGTAGAACTTGAGGTTGTTAATATCGGGAGTGAGGAATCTCCGCGACCCATCTCGATCAGCCTGACTCTGCACACAGACGAACGTGCAAAGCTAGTAGACCTTCTCAAGGAATATCAAGATGTATTTGCGTGGACATACGTGGAGATGCCTGGCTTGGACGAGAAGCTGTCACTCACCATCTACACGTAATACCCGGATCCAAATCGGTCAAACAAACCCCTGAGGCAATTCGAGGCACGATGTGGAAAAACAAATAAAGATAGAGGTTCAAAACTACGGCTGGTTTCATCAAATCGATTCACCACCCTACTTGGTTAGCCAACAAAGTTCCGTTGAAAAAGAAGAACATACAGATCAGGTGTTGTGTTGATTTTAGAGATTTGAAAAAATGTTGCCCTAAGGATGAATTTCCACTCCCCAACATTGACATGCTGGTAGACGCCACCAGCGGACATAGTATGTTCTCTTTCATGAACGGATAACGTGCACAATCAAATAAAGATGTACGAACACGATGCAAGTAAGACGACTTTTCTAACCCCTCTCGGAAACTTTTACTACACTGTAATGCCCTTCGGTCTGAAGAACACCGGCGCCACATACCAACGCGCCATGACCACCATTTTCACGACATGATGCACAAGCAAGTCGAAGATTACATAGACGACATAGTCGTTAAATCAAGAACTCGGACGACCCATGCGGAGATTCCGCGGCAGGTGTTTGAAAGATGTTGCGAGTACAAATTGAAGATGAACCCATTGAAATGTGCTTTGGTGTCTCTTGGGCGAATCGTAGGTTTCAGTGACCGCCGAGGGGATCCAAGTTGACCCAATCAAAAACCAAGCCATCCTCACAATGCCACCTCCGCATCTTGTGAAAGAACTCAAGAGTTTCATGGGTAAAATAAACTACATTCGCCGCTTTATCTGGGGTTGGCTCAACTCGTTGCTTCGTTTACCCCCTTGCTGAAGAAAGGAGCGAACTTTGTCTAGACCGCACTAAAGCAGGAGGCGTTTCAGAAGATTCAGCAAATATCATCTTTCCCAACCATCATGAAGTCCCCCGCACAAGGAAAACCATTGCACCTCTACACCGCTTTTAATGACACTGCCGTCGGAGCTCCTGTCACCCAAGACGAAGATGAAGGGATTGAGCATCCCATATACTACTTCAGTCAAACTTTAAGAGATGTTGAGCTCAGATATTCCAAAGCGAGAAAAAGGCATGTTTGGCCCTATCCACTCCATCCGAATTCGACATTACACTTTTCCAACAAAGTGGTATTGATATCTAAGTCCGATCCCGTGAAGTTCCTCCTCTCAAAACCGGCCCCGAAGGGAAGGCCACTAAATGGCTTCTCCAAATGTCGGAATTCGACATAACATGCGCTTCCCAGAGAGCTATCAAAGGGCAAAGCGATTCTGGAGACTTGCTAACAGTGTTCCCGAGAGAAAATGCCACGACAATACACGAGGAACTCCCTGGAAATTTTCCAGAATTATCTTTCATTCAAAAAGAAACATGGATACTATTTTTCGACGGCTCCGCCACCCCCAACAACGGTACCGGAGGAGCAGGTGTGGTTTTAGTATCCCCATCCGGTGAAGTCTTCTCGCACTCCTTCAAGCTAGATTTCCCTTGCACCAACAATTCAGAAGAATATGAAGCCTTCCTCATCGGACTATCATTGGCCAAACAAGCTGGCGCCACATGTCTGGAAATAAGAGGAGATTCTAAATTACTTGTCAACCAGTGAATAGACAAGTACACACCGAAGGAAGTAACCTTGGCCCCATATAGATCCGAGGCACGTAAACTACTAAATTACTTCGCATTGACGCGACCATAACGCATGTTGAAGCGGCGCAGCGGCAACCAACACGCTGATTGCTATCCGCATTAGCATCGAGACGCAATTCGAAGGTTACGAGGAAACCCTTACTGTGAAGAGACGGACCATAACTTTTACATGGCTTTCGCAACCAAAAAAGGCCGAGGCCGATGACTAGAGAACACCAATTATCCAGGAGCTTAACAACTCGTTTTCCCGGGGAGAATCAGTCTCAAAACTTTACAAAGTTTCTTTATGCTCCGAGGAGTGTTGTACCACCGAAACCCAGAAGGATCCTTGTCAAGATTTCTCGGAGAGTAAGAAGTGCAACAATAACTCAAACGCGTTCACAAAGAATTTTGCGTGCTCACGTTGGGGGTAACGCTATATCGCCATTTGCAACGCCTTGGCTTCTACTGGCCAGAAATGGAGGCTCAATCTCGATTACTCCAAGAAACATGTTCCAATTATCAAGTGTCGCCGCATCAATTGGAAGTCTTCAACGTTGGCCGCACTGGGGAATGGCAAGAACCATATATCAGTTACCTTCGTGACGGCGTACTCCACACCAACAAGAAGCACGCGGACAAGATAAAACAAAGATCCAAAAGATTCGTATTCCACGAGGGAATCTTATATCGCAAAAGTTTTGGAGGAATTTTTCTACGGTGTTTGAATGAGGCAGAAATCCCAATCATTCTGAAAGAAATGCATGAAGGTGAACACCAGGGAAAACGAAAACTATTTCTTCAAATACACGAGAAATACTACTAGCCGACCATGGAGGACGGTGCAGCTGTTTTTGTTTAGAGGTGCAAAAAATGTCAAATCCACGGAAACCTTATCCATGTACCGTCGACTCCTCTACACTCAATGAGCAATCCGTGGCCCTTTTACAGCTGGGGACTCGACATCATTGGAAAGATCAACCCGTCGTCTTCTAAGTTCCACGAGTACATAATCATGGCAACTGAATATTTCACCAAGTGGGTTGAAGCCATACCTTTACGAGGAACTACTTGATCCACGATCGCAACGTTCATCAAGGAACACATTATCTGCCGATTTGGTGTACCTAAACATATCATCACTGACAATGGTACTCATTTCGCCAACAAGCAAGTAGGAGACTTACTTGAAGAGTATGGAATTAAGCAAGTCTTCTCCATTGTGTACTATCCCCAAGGAAACGGACATGCGGAGAGCACTAATAAAACTTTGATCTGAATCATCAATCGAACAGTGCACGATAATCCTCGGACATGGCACGAACAATTGCCAATGGTGCTCTGGTCATACCGGACATCACCAAGAAGTTCCATTGGCGCCTCTCCCTAGTCCCTCGTCTATGGGAAAGACACTATCCTCCCAACGTAGGTTAAAATCATGTCAGCTAGGATTGCCGAAGCAAGCGGAGTCCGATGGAATGAAGCCAAGAATCGAGCTCCGGGATAGCGAAAAATGGACACCGTGGATTCCGTAAGATCCAAAGCGTAAGAGCACGCGCAAGCATACAAGAATAATTTTTCCGAGCATATAACAAAAACCGTGAAACCTCGAGTTTTCAAGTGGAGATTTGGTACTAAGACGCCAAACACATCCAAAGAAGATGCATCCGCACCTAAATTCTCCCCAAAATGGGAAGGGCCTTATATAGTCACAAAAGCATACAACGGTGGTACTATACGGTCATTAAAGAAGATGGAGGAAAACTGGGAAGCTGGGTCATCGGCGGAAAGTGGCTCAAGGCATACTACACTGATCGCGCCTCACGCCTTGCCATATCATAAACACGGATAGCCAGGCATTTTTCCTTTTCCAGGGCTCAATTCTCAATTTTCTTTCTTTTGTTTAAATCAAAGCAAGTCAATAAAATTCTCTTATTCTTTCAAAAAAAAAAAAAAAAAAAAAAAAACATGCTCGAAACCCAAAAAGAAGCCAAACATTTCACAACTACATAACTCGAAAAGCCCATCCAACAGATTGTAATCCCTCGAAAGCATCATCCTCAACCGGTTTTGATACCTTTCAGTTCTACTCTTCAAGTTCCGGTCTTACTCTTTTGTAGCGCCCCCCTAAGCTAGCAGCTGACTAATCCAAGAGATTAACTAAATAAAGTGGCACTAAGAATCTAAATCATTTACTTAAACATTCAATTTAGAAATCTGCTACAAAAACTTAACCCAAAACTAGACCCGCTCAAAATATATATATATATATATATACAAGGATTCCTCTCAAAGGATACATATACAATAGTCATTTGGTTTACAAATAAAATATACAACATAATAAACATAGCCGAAGTTAATCAACTAGCGAACTCAAGCCTTGAAGCTTTCGTTGCGCAACTTTGATCTGTCACTGAAACTGAAAGTGGGAACGGGTGAGCATATCATCCCTAAAAGGGGTGCCCCGTAGGAGTAACAACTAGCTTTCAAGTAAACATTAATATGATTCGAAGACAATACAGGTTTTATCGACAATCGTTAATACACTGAAAGACAGTAAAACACAAAGTAGAAACTTCTTCAAAGACATCTATAAATAACAGTAAACATCCATGTATGAGATGTGTGTTGCCGCACATAAAAGAAAGTAATATTGATGCCAATTCCACACCGATTAGGTAATATTGCGGTGTATCGCCTAGCCATAGAATGAGATATAAAGGAAGAATAATTTTGGCCATGTAATATTATGTATCGCCCTAGCCATAGAATACTTGGATATTGTGTCGGCACACATCTCATACCACCAGCATACAAAGATATGCATGAATTTCATAACGCCAAGATTTATTTGTAAAACAATAATGAATACAAGAAAGTTCGTTATCGATTCCCACCTCTTTTGATGACAATCCTCGCCTACCTCGAGATCCACGATCCACTGGTTCATCCTTTAACCGAACGTTGTTAATAGACTAATTTTTAATCATACAAGAACTCTAAGAGTTTATCCAAAAGGCTCATACAAGAATCATAGCACATTTTCATACAAATCTCTAGTTATAGATTAAGTGAACTGTCTAATGGTTTTAAGCCAATTTATTGTTCTACACTTCTTTATTATTTATCTTTAGCACATCTTGTTTACCAATTCAATTAGGTAGAATCTATAGTCTAATTGATAAGTCTAAAGTGTATCTACAACTTTATAGAAGAAACCAAAGGCTAATTCGGACCATAAGAGGTCCAATTCATCAAAGTAAGAAACCTAGGCCTAAGCCCAAGTCCACTAAACTTGGCCCGATACACAAGGCCCATTCCACTCGGGTCAAGTAACGGTCTCTAACAGTCAACATGGTCAACTAACGGTCAACATCTATTCCAAGTCAAGGTCAATATTAATAATCTGGTCAAAATCGGGTCAAATCCAAAAAGAGTTCATTTTAGCCTAAAAATGAGTTAACTTCGAATAATATATTGTCCTATTGAATAATATATCTTTATTATATATTGAATATCCTTTAATATATTGAAGATAGAATTGTGTGAAAAGAAAAAATTACATCCAAATTGGATTCATGCAAATCAGATTCATATATAACTCGAGTCGTCGTATTAATAATCGAAAGTCCCCGATGATGATAGTACCTAAGTCATGCCAAGAAGCTTTAAACGCTTGATTGGGATGACTAACAACACAAGACCTAAGCTATTTAAATTTTGATGAACAAAATCTCCTATTCCTACCACAACCTTCTTCTTATCATTTCAACTTCAACCAAATTAAAGCTACAATCCTCATTAAGAACAAACCCATCTTCTATTCCTTCTCCTTATTCATCTTTAATCGAATTCTCTATCAATTATAGAAACCCTAACTTCTGATTCTCATCAATCCATCGTTTCTTCTTCATTCAAAGCTAAACCAACTTCAACATCATCACCAACAATAAACCCTTAATGTTTCCCTTCTCCTTATTCATCTTTAATCGTTTACTTTCGATTTCATGGCCTCGGCTAATCGCGAGGGCGATGAACGAAACAAGAAGAAGAATAAGACAAAAGAACAAAGAAGAAGAATAATGAAGAAAAAGAAGCAAAATGAGAACGAGTTAATCTTCTCACTTGAGATAAGGCCGACCAAATCGATATAGGCACCCATCCAAAAGATATGGGCAACCAAGGTGGTTTGTCTACAAAATGGCTAATCTTCCCTTCATACTGATCCGATGATATCTTCTTTGTCTGGTATCCAAATGACACGTTCGAGTAGTCCATTCTGCAATACTTTTCAAGTTCTATCTAACAGTACTAATTACTTATCTAGTCTGTTGTTAGATTAATTCATATTAATTAACGTTCGTGTTAACCTAACGAGTTATTATCGGCTAAAACGTCACTTGACCGGTCTAACAGCGTTGACAAGATGAAGGGTCTTTACATCTTCCACCCTTTGCGACTCCGTGGCCAGAGCCTTCACCTCTTCCAAAATAGCCTTTGCAGCAGGGACCACACCAGCAAGAATACCGGCCCTGTCAACTTTCACAATATCAAGACGATGTCTTAACCAACTCACGTTGAACTCCAGGGATTCACATGTAGACACCAGGTTCTCCCACTTCTGAATAGCTGATTCCGTAACAGCACGGATGGGTATTTTATCCATCTCTGCGACCATGGGAAAGAGTCAATTCACGATGGAAACCAAGGGAGACGAGCAATGTTGCACCACACTCCTGGTGGCGATGTGTCCGTATCTCATCCATATCTTTGTGTAAAGAGTCACGAATTCTTTCCGCACCAGAAACCCACCAACATTCCGATAATTGGAAGACAAGCACCGCATACGGGTTCCGAACGACCAACCTGCGTTGGGATACTCATGACAGGAGATTCCCAAATCGGCGTTCTCTAGATCTACAGCGGTTGGCGGGATCGGACTCGAAGAAAGGGGGTAACCAAGTCATCCTCATTATTGACGGTGACGCATGCTCCGACGGGATATCTCTCGCACAAAAAAAAATCTCTCTTTTGTTACTCGTCAAAAACAAAGGAACAAGAAATGCAATGAGTAGTTGTTGATCAATGAAAGCATACCGGTATAATCTTTTTGACTCGGATGATGCGAGTAGGGGAGTTATCGCAAGAATTAGGCCTCACGCGCTTGACTAAAGAATCCGGCTGGCTCGAGGATGTTTCGCAGCTGACCGACATGATGAAGAGATATGGACTCAACAAGAGGAAACCTTTGTTTCAAAAAGGGAAAGACGACGCTCTTTCACCGGCATAAATACCTGGGAAACCCTTAAAAAAAAAAAAAAAAAAAAGGAAATGCCGAGTAGACAAAATATGATTACATCACGGCCGGGAAATCAGCCTCAAACAGAGTCTCTCACCAAAACCCTAATGAAAGGCAAACAAGAGAAACACAAGAATGTAACGCTTTTCAAAGTTGGATGAGGGAGAGGCTTCTTATTCGAAATACGCATGGAAAGAGGCAACCGGGCCCGCCTCATGGTATCAACAATCTGCGGCCGATCCAAGCCAATCCGCGCCAAGTCGCGCCCGAACCAAGCCGCGCCAAGCCAAGCCGCGCCTGAGCCGAGTCGCGCCCAAGTTGCGCTGATCCAAGTTGTACCAAACCTCTTCCAACGCCTCACCGATCCGATCGCTAGCCACGCAAAACCCGTGGATCCCATTCCAAGGTGACACGTGACCAAACCGAGACACCACAGTATCTTAACCAAAGAATCGCATCTCTTGTTTCACGATGCAGCCAGCGCGACGCAAGTAGAATTCATGCAAGGCCGCTAACACAAGGATCACAAATTCTCGGACACACTCTCTAAAAAGGTTAGACGAATTTTCCTAGCCATCTTTCATGACCCGCTGCTTCGATTTAGTCCTCGTTTGTCACCATCTTATGCTTACCTCGCAACAATGCTCCTGCACCGAGCTAAGCAGGGACTTAATTTTGATGGTGGTTTTTTGCTTAGGGATAAAATCGTAAAACCGTACATCTGGCGTGACATCACTATGACCAATAGCGCATTTATTGAAACAATCAGCGTATTTACGTAAGAATTACCATGGTACCATTTTTTTTATACATGGGTCATGTTCCACTACAGAACCCTTAGTATAACTGACATCACCTCTATATATACCTAACCCTAATTCTCCCACGCGTGCCATGGCAAAACCATTTCCAAATTGCGTCTGCGCGCGCAGGGCATACCAACCATGCAAGCCAGCACCACCGTGCCAATGGCAAATCATGCCAGCCACGTCTCTACGCCAAGGCATGCAAACCATGCCAGCCACACCACCGTGCCAATGGCAAACCAATCCAGTCAGGTTTCAGCGTCAAGGCATGCCAACCATGCCAGCCACACCACCGTGATAATGGAAAACCATGCCAGCCACGTTTCTGTGCCAAGGCATGGCAACCATGCCAGCCGCACCACCGTGCCAATGGAAAACCATGCCAGCCAAGTCTCCGCACCAAGGCATGCCAACCATGCCAGCCGCACCACTGTGCAAATGGCAACCATGCCAGCCACGTCTCGCGCCAAGGCATGCCAACCATGCCGGCACACACCGTGCCAATGGCAAACCATGCCAGCCCACGTCTCCGCACCAAGGAATGCCAACCATGCCGCCCACACCACCGTGCAAATGGCAAACCATGCCACCACGCGTCCGCTGCAAGGCATGCCAACCATGCCACCGCACAACCGTGCCAAACTGCAAACCATGCCAGCCCACGTCTCGCGCCAAGGCATGCAAACCATGCTAGCCCGCACCACCGTGCGAGCCACGTCTGCGCGCAAGGCATGCCAACCATGCGGTACACTACCGTGCCAATGGCAAACTTTGCCCGGCCACGTCTCGCACCAAGGCATGCCAACCATGCCGGGGCGCACCACCATGCCAATCCATCCACGTCCTTCCTGCCAGGCATGCCAACCATGCCACCACCACCGTGCCAATGGCAAACAATGCCGACCACCTCTCTCTCGTGCCAAGGCATGCCAACCATGCCCGCCGCTCCACCGTGCTAATGGCAATCCATGCCGCCTAGTTCTCCACGCCAAAATGAGGGGTGCAATAATCAATCAAACTACCATTCTCTTTGATATACAGATCTCACCATCCAAGTTCGCCACCTAACATACGACAACTTGCGCCCAAGGCCAAACACCACGGTTTGCACCAAACCCTAGTTTCGGTCGCGCCTATACCATGCCAGCCTCTCCTTCACGTCATTGGCTGCCAAAATGAAGGGTTGCAACGATCAACGACCACCCTTCCATCTAAGATATAGATCTTAGCCGTCCAAAGTCACCAGCTGATGCATGGCAACCTACGACCCAAAGCCAAAACACACGGTTTGCACCGAAACCCTAATTTGGCCGCGCCTACTCTTTGACAAGGCCATGACTCAACGCTGGCTACTAAAAATGAAGGGTTGCAATAATCAATGGCTACCCTCCTCTTTGACATGCAGATCTCGACCACACAAGTTCGACACCGACGCATGGCAACTTGCGCCCAAAGCCAAAATACACGTTTTGCACCTAAACCTTAATTTGGTCAAAGCGCTGCTCTTTGACAAGGCCATGACTCAACGACGGATGCTAAAACGAAGGGTTGCAATAATCAACGGATACCCTTCTCTTTAAGATGCAGATCTCGACCACACAAGTTCGAAACCTGATGCATGGCAACTTGCGGCCCAAAGCCAAAACACACGGTTTGCACCTAAACCCTAATTTGGCCACGCCCACTCTATGGCTAAACCATGCTCAACATTGGCTGCTAAAACGGAGGGTTGTAATAATCAACGACTATCCTTCCCTCTGAGATGCGGATCTCGACCGTTCAAGTTCGCCACCTAACTTACGTCCCAAAGCCAAAACATCACGGTTTCAATCTAAACCCCAAATTTGGCCTTGCATATTATTTGGCAAAGCCATGTCGACTCTACCATGGCCACTGGCATGCCACCATGCCACACGTAACACATTGCTACATGATTTTCCATGAAAACACTCGAGACATCTAACACATGTCACAAACGGTGGATGATCATAAAGGGTATTTGTTTGGCGGTTTACGGCTTTGCGCACCTACGCCCCGTTATATGAAAGTGTCATAAGAATGAGTCGGTTAGTAAATACAAGGAATAATGGTGAAACGCTCCTTTCATTATGGAACATCAATTCCAGGCGTTACCTATTTATCACCTCCTTCCACTTTACTTAGTCGTTTCCATTTTCTACGTGACCGAGTGCGTTATGTTACGACTTGTATAAATAGGTCTTACCTATGTCCACCAAACAACAAGTTTTGGTCAGAGCATACAACACTCGAAAATCACTTGCTAGCTTTCCCATCTCGCTAGCTTTCACTTTCGATACAAGTCAAACAACTACTCTTCGGAATCAACTATTCTCGTCTCAACTCTTTCTTCGCTTCCCTCCTTAAAACCAACCCTTCTCCTTCATTTTGTGACCGAATCAAGTCATCTCATTGGTCGGAGAGACTATGTGGTAGTCTCTCCGCACTGCTGTCAGCCGACGCTTTGATATACTCGGTCTTCCCCTTTTATTCATGGCTCATGATAAAAGTCTGTTCTTGCTTGGTGCGGGCGTGATCCAAGATCCGGCATGGAAGGTGGAGGCCAGTGTCTCTCTCTTACGATAGGGCAGGGTGAGACCGAGTTTCTCCGTGAAATGGTGTAGGCACATGGCTTTCGCAATTGACGCCCCATTTTGGTAGTGGGGTGTGGCGAGCTTTGTTTACTGTGGCTCGGGCTTTTTCTGGGATCAAATGTCTCCATGCCGCATATCGGCGCATAGGAGATAATGATGCGGCGTCTGGCGGATGACTTCTCCGTGTAGCATGGTTTTCGAGCACTTTGTATGGCGAAGGAATGATTCTATTATCATGGAGCCACGACCTTCCAAGTATCATGTGGTAATCTGCTCCTTTTCGATTACTTCCAAACCTCACCCTTGACCTGACTGGTCCCACCGATAGATCGGGTTGATGCATCCATACGTGTTATTCTCGTTGCCTTCTAAATCTCGGTGTCATAGTGGGCTTTTTCAGCCTACGACTTCGTTTGGTCGCACCTCGGTTGTTACGAGAGGCCCTGAGTGTAATGACGTTGGAGGATGCTCCTGTGTCGACGAGAGCCCTCTTGAATTCTATATCCTTGATATGGGCTGTGACGTGTAGGGCCCGGTCACTAGTAAAAAAATGATGTTCGGTGAAGATTATAAAAATTCTTTGTATTATTTCGTGGGCTTTAGTTTTTTCTGCGGTGTTACTAAAGCCCCGTTACGGAAAGTTTATAAAACCGTTCTGAATGACTATTGAAAATGACTCATAAATTCTAAAACTGTCATTTGTTAGTAGTTTTTGGTAAATTTATTCAATATGTGTTCTTGAATAATTGATACTGATAATTGTTTTTAATAAAATCATTGCTATTATTTGAGAACATGTATTTTATGAAAATCGTCATCAAAAACAAGATAAAGGTAAAAATTTATAGTAAAACTACCACCACCTCCACCACTAACGCCGCACCACCTCCACCACCAAAGACCGCCCAACCATCACCACCATGCCCGCCACCATTCCACAACCACAAGTTGGGCTTCTTGACCTGAAATATAAATTCTATAAAATTACTCTTCACGAGGATTCGACCTTGAGACCTATTACACCTAACTATAACTCTTGAACCATTATTCCATGCTTTGTTTTTGGTTAATGTTATCCGTATAAAATACTTATTCTCATTAAAAAATAAACTATCGACCTCCACCACAACCTTCGTTACCACCATCATCATTGTCACCGCCCAACTAAGTACAACACATTTATATTGTAGTTGTTTTTACATGTCGTACCACTTGTTTATTATTTTTGTTAGATTTGAATTTCTATTAAACCTTAAATAACCATCCATGAGCCATGGCTAGATCTAGTGCATGAAATTAAATCAACAAAGTTAATTGTGACATGTCGGTCTAGAGCTAGGTAATCTTTTTGAAATGGATTTCCAGATAACTAGTTATGTAGATAAATAGTAACAATTACTTTGTAGAAATGTCACGATAAGGTCAACTATGGTGACATATTAAATCATTATAGTAACATAGGTATATGGTAGCATGATTGGTCTAAAAATGTCACGATAATGTCAACTATGGTGACATATTAAATGTGTTCTCAGTAACATGGGTATATAGTAACAGTTTGTCTAAAAATATCACGATAATATCAACTATGGTATCATTTTAAATCTGTTACAGAACATGGGTATATAGTAACACTTATTATAAAATCACATTCTGAATATACAACCTAGATGACACTATGTAGCAGTTCTTACAAAATCTTGTTACTACTATTTAACAACCTAACATTTAGTAATGGTAATTTACAAACTGTACCTTATAAAAGCTTGAACTGTTACTAAATGTCACTTTTCTACTAGTGGGTTATGTCCTTCTTCTTCCATCATATCGTCCTCGGTAAATGTGACATTATTGATGTACATCTGTGGTATCCTCGTGGTTTCCGAATGTGAAGGAACCAGGGACACATTTAATGCTATTCGATTGATGGCGGTGAACATCTCCATCCGTTAATCCTTTGAAAGATGCAAGAGTTTACACAAACTCCCCACCAGCGAGGCCGCTTCCTGGTCTACTGGTTTATAATTGGTAGTGAAGCCGTTGATTTGGGAGTGACCGTCTAGGATGAGAGTCCCCAGTTCTGAAGTTTCCGGGGCAGGCGGGTCGCTCAATTCTGACATTAGGATGATAAGGAAGTCAAGTATGATGTTAATCGTCTCTTTCATCAGATCCATATTCTTGGTATGGATCTGCTTGAGCCGCGCCAATTGATAAGTCTCGGGACTTCTCCACGATTGCGTTGTTGGATCTTTGCGTTAGGAGAGGAAACATTGCCATTTATCTAAGTGGAGTTTGGGGGCACGGATTCATGATTAAAACCGACCATCTTCCCCGAATTGGAGTTATTAAAAGCGTAATTTGAAATTGGTATGCAACCGAGAGATTAATCCTCCCGCATTTGTGGTCGCTAATTTTTTTGAGGGTGAAAATTTTCTGCTAATTTCGGTAATTTCGCGTGAGTGGGTGAGAAACGGAGTCTAAACCCTAAGAAATATACTTAAGGAGTACTTTAGATTCGAGAGATCAATCTGTACAAATCCGCTTAAAAATAAATGGCCGTTCCATTTGCTTCGGTCACAAAGTGAAGGAGAAGGGTTGGTTTTAGGGAGGGAAGCGAAGAAAGTGTTGAGACCAGAATAGATGATTCTGGAAGAGTAGTTGTTTGACTTGTATCATAAAGTAAAAGCTAACAGATGGGAAAGCTAGCAAGTGATTTCTGACTGTTGTATGCTCCTGACCAAAACTTGTTGTTTGGTGGAAATAGGTGAGACCTATTTATACAAGTCGTAACATAACGTACTCTGGTCTCGTAGAAAATGGAAACGGCTGAGTAAAGTGGAAGGAGGTGATAAATGGGTAACGCCTGGAATTGATGTTCCATAATGAAAGGAGCGTTTCACCATTATTCCTTATATTTACTAACCGACTCATTCTTATGACACTTTCATGTAATGGGCGTAGTGTACTATGCACGCTGTAAACCGCCAAGCCAATACCCTTTATGAGCATTCCCCAGTTTATGACATGTGTTAGATGTATCGAGTGTTTTCATGGGAAAATGTGTAGCAAGGTGTTACGTGTGGCATGGTGGCATGCCAGTGGCCATGGTAGAGTCAACATGGCTTGCCAAAGAATAAGCGCGGCCAAATTTGGGGTTTAGATGCAAACCTTGATGTTTTAGCTTTGGGTCGTAAATTAGGTGGCGAACTTGAACGGTCGAGATCCGCATCTCAGGAGGAAGGATAGCCATGATTATTGCAACCCTCCGTTTTAGCAGCCAACGTTGAGCATGGCTTTTCCATAGAGTGGGCGCGGCCAAATTAGGGTTTAGGTGCAAACCGTGTGTTTTGGCATTGAGCCGCAAGTTTCCATGCACCAGGTGGAGAACTTGTGTGGTCGAGATATGCATCTCAAAGAGAAGGGTAGCCATTTATTATTCCAAACCTTCGTTTGTAGTGCTTGTTGAGTCATGGCCTTGTCAAAGAGTAGGCGCGGCCAAATTAGGGGTTTAGGTGCAAACCGTGTGTTTTGGCTTTGGGGCCGAAGGTTGCCATGCGTCAGCTGGGGACTTTAGACGGCTAAGATCTGTATCTTAGATTGAAGGGTGGCCGTTGATCGTTGTAACCCTTCGTTTTGGCAGCCAATGACATGAAGGAGATGCTGGCATGGTATATGCGCGGCAAAAACTAGGGTTTGGGGCAAACCGTGGTGTTTGGCCTTGGGCCGCAAGTTGCCATGCTTTAGGTGGCGAACTTGGATGGTCGAGATCAGTATCTTGAAGAAAAGTGTAGCCGTTGATTATTGCAACCCTTCGTTTTGGTGTGGAGAAGTAGCTGGCATGGTGGAGCGGCAGGCATGGTTGGCATGCCTTGGCGTATAGACGTGGATGACATGGTTTGCCATAGGCAAAGGTGCGGGTAGCATGGTTGGCATGCCTTGCCGCAGAGACGGGATGGCATGGTTTTCCATTGGAACGGTGGTGCAAATTTGGCATGGTTGGCATGCATTGGCGCAGAGACGTGGTGGCATGGTTTGCCATTGGCACGGTGGTGCGATGACATGGTTGGCATGCCTTGGCGCAGAGAGTTGGGTCGAATGGTTTGCCATTGGCACGGTGGTGCGGCTGGCATTGTTAGCATGCCTTGGCGCAGAGACGTGGCTGCATGGTTTGCCATTGGCACGGTGGTGCGGCTGGCATGGTTGGAATGCCTTGGCGTAGAGACGTGGCTGGCATGGTTTGCCATTGGCACGGTGGTGCGACTGGCATGATTAGCATGCCTTGGCGCAGAGACGTGGCTGCCATGGTTTGCCAAGAGCACGGTGGTGCGGCCGGGTATGGTTGGCATGCTCAGCGCAGAATACGTGGGCGGCATGGTTTGCCATTGGCACGGTGGTGCGCTGGCGGTTGGCATGCCATGGCGCGCAGACGTGGCGACATGGTTTTCCCTCAAAGCAAGGTGGTCTGGGGCATGGTTGGCATGCATTGGCGCGTAGACGTGGCTGGCATGGTTGGCATGCCTTGGCGCAGACGGGTCGCTGGCATGGTTTGCCATTGGCACGATGGGAGAATTAGGGTTAGGTGTATCAGAGGTGATGCCATTAATACTAAGGGTTCTCATCAGGAACATGAGACATGTATAAAAAAAAGGTACCCTGGTAATTCTTACGTAAATACTCTGATTGTTTCAATAAAAGCGCTATTGGTCATAGTGACGTCATGCCAGATGTAAGGTTTTACAATTTTATCCCTAACCTAAAAACCGCCATCAACACCAGTTCAGATGCATGGACAATTTGCTATTGTATAT